>OVAN01002155.1:0-35211 GCA_900406275.1 Anastatica hierochuntica | reverse complement strand
TGGATGAATGAGCCCTTTATGAAGATTGCCAATGAAGATATAGGTCTCTTTTCTTTTGCTCTCTCGGAATGTTTTGTTTAGCTCTTCTCTCTTCTCTGTCCCCCCTTCTTAGGATCCTCTCACCCCTTTTTATAATTGATTTCTTGGTGCCATTTATGGTCATTAAATAGAAATAAATTGTTATATTAAATACCATTAAATATCATTGACCATGACTTTGACCATGACTTTGACCAAACTTTGAATGGTTATTCGGTTCGCTTTTATATGGGTCGAATCCTAAACCGGATTTTTGGGGGGTGAAACCCACCTCCAACAGAGACAAATATAACAAATAACCTAAATAAATACTCAAAATAGAGCATTCATGAGATCAAGAGATGAGGGGGCAAATACTTAAAATAGAGCATTCATGAGATCGATAGATGAGGTTAAAAGAAGAAGATAGTTTTTCGTAATTTTTTTAAATTCCGAATGAGTTTTTTTTTTTTTTTGATTAATTCTATAATTTTGTGTAGAGTTAGTTTAGTCTTTGACGGAAGGTACACTATTTTTTAAAGAGAAAAATAATAAATAGCCAACTAAATGACACCACGTAAGAGAAAACATATTTTTGAGAATTAAAATTAAAAACCGGCGAGCTACAGGATCGCGCCACGTCACCAACAAATTCTGTGAGCTCAACACCTCACCAAACGACTTAATCCTAGCATACTCATTAATCCTAGTAACACGAATACCTGTTGCGTAATAATCGTGCGTGCTCCAAGCATACTGTGTTGGAAGCTCTCTAACAATACGGACCACGTCTTTACGAAAACTTATAAAGTGATCCACATCGAATATATTTGCAAACGAACTACAACGAAATACCACAGAATGAATCATCGCCAAATTCATCAAAAAACCAGCAGCTTATAGACAAAGAGATTTACCTTGAATCTTGCCAAACATGATTAACTTCAAGACGAGGAATCACAAGTGTAACATTCAATATCTTGGCAACAATAACCGCATCACATATCTGCAGAAGCAACCAAAACAAACCATAAAAGGAAACCACAATAATCCTCCATAGATGAAGATTAACGAATAAGTTTCGACTCACTCCCATTCTTTGTTGATTTAGTCCACCGTCAAGGAACACCCGAAGGAACCCTCTAGACTTCTCTGGCAAGGCTGTAAAAGAAAGACAAGTTCATCAATGGACGATGAATGTAAATGACAAAAGAAGAAGAAGTAGAAAGAAGCTTTTCTTTAGAAAACTTATGCAACTTTCTATAAGATCGGACGACACCAAACTTTTAGCCTCTAGAAAAGCCAAACAATAATCATAGTCAAGAAGAGACAACCCTACGCATAACAACAAAACGATCAGCAATAAAATACTAACCAGAAGAAACAATTCCTACGAGACAGAACAAAAAGCAGATCAAAAAGAGGAGAGAAGAGAATAAACAATTGAGAGAACTGCATGTGAGTAAACATTTAGGGTTTATAAGATATACCCAATAAATAACCAACATATCTAATAAAGATATTTGATAAGATCAAAATAACCAAGCACAAACCGATTTATTTTTTCTTTTTCTTTAAAAAAATCATGAATTTCACATAAGGATAAAACAGTCAAAAAAAGGAGAACGAATATTTTTTTTGAGCGAGAACCAATGGCGAGCTGACACATAAGCAAAAACTAATTAATCGATTTTTTTAATAAAAAAGTGGCGAGCTCCAGAAATGCGCCACGTCACCAACAAATTCTGTGAGCTCGTAGGAAAACGACTTCTCATATATATATATATATAATATATATATATATATGTTTAAATTTGTGGAACTTAATTAATATAGTATCTAACGTGTTCGACTAATTAGATATGTTGTTTTACTTAAAAACACATAATTGAAATAGGATACTGGATTGAGATAAAGATGTCGATATCTCTGTTTTGTGCTATATTAGATGTCATAAAATCGAGTTTGGAAAAGTCAACCCATAAACTAATCGATGGGGTTTTACTTGTGCATATGTGGATTTTTGTATAACACATACAATGCATCTGCATGTGTTAATCGATTGCTTTTGTTTAACTTTTAAATTTTTTAATTCTGAGATTTAATTTGATTAGATCTTATATTTTATGTATTATCATTCAATTCTTGTTAGTCTTTTAATTTTCTGTTTTAATTTGATTAGAATATAAATCTAAGAAGATTAATAATGTGGAAGTAATTAATAATTTAATTAGATTAAAAGTAATTGATTAATTTATAATCCAATTAAAATTACATATTGGATAAGTATAAATCATATTTATTTATTTATATTAGATAAAATTTTAAATATAAAATTAGATTTAAAATAAAAATAATTGGTTTGGTTTTAGAGAAAACCAATCGGTTCTTGTTTTAGTAAAACCAGTACTGGTTTTTGGTTTCGATATTTCCACTAGATATTTTCTTGTAGGATTTTAAAAAATTCCTTGTAACTTTAATCTTTTAATTCAAATCTAATTTGATTAAGATATTAGAGTTAATTAAAATTAATTATATAAATAATCGTTGATTTTAATTTGATTAAAATTAATTTAATTATATAAATAATTATTTATTTTAATTTGATTACACTTTGGGGACCATCAAGCTTATAAGGGGAATCGGCCAGACCTTTTGTTCTACATTCAACTATTCTCCTCTCAATTTCTAGCGACAGAGATAGTTCTTATTCACAAGCTTTCTGTTACGGTTCTTAAGGATTGTGTTCACTGGTTTCCGAGGTTTTGTCTGGTTATTTGTGTTAGTTTTGATCATGTCTCAGCTGATGGTTAGCACGGAAAAGGGTGTGGTCCGCACAGCCTCTGTGAAGCTATCAGCGTCGGGGATAGCAAGGAGGGTCCACCAGTTCTCACTGACGTTAGCTGGTCGGTTAATGAATCCGAATGAACAAAGAATGGACAACCTTCTTCTTAACCTTCCGAAGATATGGAAGCTGGAAGGGAAGGTTGAAGGTGGTGACCTCGGTAACGGAAAGTTCCAATTTAATTTCCAATCGGAAAGAGATATCTTGGATGTTTTACATTATGAACCGTACCACTTTGATGGGTGGATGGTCTCTTTAGTGCGTTGGGAACCAGTGATTCAGCCTTTGTACCCATCGGCTATTACCTTTTGGGTGAAAGTTGAGGACATACCTCTTCATCTATGGGAGGAAGACACCGTACGGGCAGTGGGTCTGGCCATTGGAGATGTCAAGGATATAGATGCAGAGTCGGCTAGTATGTTTGTTACTGTGGACGGCTTTAAACCGTTAGTTTTCTCCATGATGGTGCCTTTTGATCATGGAGAAGAGATAACAGTTTGCCTGAAGTACGAGAAGCTTGCTGGCTACTGCTCTCACTGCCATCTACTCACTCATGACGTTGATGTGTGTCCGACGCTAATCACCAATCCTCGGGGACAGCAGGACAGAGCTCTGCCTGAGGCGGTAAAAGGTAAGCCAACGAGAGATGGTATGGTTGCAGAAGGCTCACGACGTATTCCGGTAAAGAGGACACTGGATATGGATTTGGTTCATAGTTTGGACATTGATTCTCAAGGGGCGGAAGGAAAATGTGTGGACAGAGGGGTTAACAAACGATCTGGTAAGGAATCGTATGCGGAAAAAGTGAAGAGGCGAGATACTGGTGGTATTGTTCAGCGTGTTTACCGTCCAAAGACTCACAAAGGTGGTAGCTCACAGAATCATGTTAAAGACATACGCGTGAAGGCTGATGGTTCGACATCTGCTAATGTCAAGAGAGGTTCGAGTTGGCCGAAACCTTTGTATACTTTGAATCTGGAAAAAATCAGAATATCACTAAGGTGGTTATGGTGGAGTTTCCGAATCAGGATCCTAAGGAACTTGATAAAGGGAAAGCTATTACGTTGCCTGAGGACAATGATGAAGGTGATGAAGGTGTTTCAATGTCTGATAGTTTGGTTGAAAATGATGATCTTCTGATGGAAGATGGGGAGATGGTGGAGGAGGGTCTCGTAAAGCATGCTGCTGAGACCATCGGTTTGGCCAGTTCTAAAGCTGAGATCACTAGTGACGAAAAGGTGCTGGAGGAGGAATAAAAGGTTAAGGAGTTTGTGTCTTTTCCCAAAGGTCAAGAATCTCCAATGATTGGCATGGATGTGTCTGCGGGTTTGTCGGACACACTCACTGAAGGTATTTTTTCTTCCTCTGTATCAGAAGAAATTGTAAAAGAAAAGGGTGATATGGGAATTGATGGGATTGTTACTAGTTTAAATGAATTTACATTGGTTACTAAGGAGAGTAGTATTTCTAGTTGTAGCAAGAGTCCTCATAAGCTTAAAGGAATGAATATGACAAAAATGAATATGTTTTTATTGGTTTCGCCTAAAAAGCGGTTGGATTCAAGGGTTAAAAATTCAAAAGGTTCTAAAGCAAAGGCTTGTCATTTTTCAGGAATGAAAGCATAGGATGGTCACTTTAAAGGTAGTACGAGGAGTACGGTGAGTCAAAAGATGAAAGGGATGGCGGCTCTCCCGAAACCACCGGCACATCCGTAAAAATAATGAGCTGGAACTGTCAGGGTCTAGGGAGCGATCTGACAGCTGATACGTTGAGGGATTTATGGAATAAGTTTCGTCCCGATGTTCAGTTTCTTTCGGAGACTAAACAATCTTTTTCTTCTTTAAAAAAATTTCAGTTGCAATTTGGTTTTAATAATTTGTATATGGTGGAACCGTTAGGCTTTAGTGGTGGTTTGGCCATTTTTTATAATAATGAAATAAAACTAGAGTTTCTTTATTCTAGCAATCGCATAATTGATGTTAACGCACTTGTATATGGTTTCAAAGTCTCAATTTCGTTTGTATACGGTGATCCAGTGGCTGCAAACCGGTGTTTGGTATGGGACAAATTAATGGAAATAGGGGCAAATAGATCCCTTCCCTGGCTAATAATAGGTGACCTCAATGAGTTAACCGAAAATCATGAGAAGAAAGGGGGGGGGGGAAATCCAACCAGCAACATCTTTTGTCCCTTTCAACCAAATGCTTCAGCACTGCGGAATGACAGAGTTTCCTTGCGCGGGTGATCAATTATCGTGGAAAGGCACGCGAAATAAACAAAATGTCCATCGCAAGTTGGATAGAGCAGTGAGAAATGAGGAATGACATCATGTTTTTATTCACTCTAAGGTGGAATATTTAGCACGAATTGGTTCTGACCATCGGCCGATTTTGTTAAAATTCAATTACAAAGCCGAGAAATATTATGAAAGTTTCTGTTTCAATAAGAGATGGATAGGCAAGAAAGGTTTGGCTGAAGCCATTGAGAGTGGCTGGCAACGTACAAGGAATTTTAGGGTGCCGGACTTTGTGGATAAGATTTCTAATTGTAGAAATTCTATTTCTTGGTGGCGAAAAAATTGTCCCACCGGGGAAGGAGAGGATTGATTCCCTGAAAATAAAATTGGAGGATGCTCAAAATGATGACTTGGTAACTCAGGACACCATCTTAGAGATTTAACGAAAGCTTCAAGAAGCCTATAAAGAAGAGGAGATATATTGGAAACAAAAAAGTAGGAATTTATGGCTACGGGAGGGGGATAGAAACACGAAAGTTTTCCATGCCTCCACTAAGAAGAGACGGGCAAAAAATGGATATCAGGACTTTTTAACTCACAAGAAGCCTGGGAGGAATCTCCTGAAGGAATGGAAGATATTGCGGTTGACTATTGTAATGAATTATTTAAACTTGCTGGGTCAGGTGGTTTAACCCAGGTTCTCGAGAATGTTGAGTCATTTATTATGGACAACATGAACCAAATTTTAATTAGGGATATCACGGAAAAAGAAGTAAGATCAGCGCTTTTTGCTATGCATCCTGAAAAAGCCCCTGGGCCAGACGGGATGACAGCCTTATTTTTCCAACGGTATTGGGGAATTATGAAGGACGATTTGGTTAAATTAGTCCGGGATTTTTTCAGGACAGGCAATTTTGATGCTTGTCTGAATGTGACGAATATTTGTCTCATTCCGAAAACGGATCAACCAAAAAGAATGACGGAACTCAGGCCAATTAGTCTTTGTAATGTGGGCTATAAAATTATTTCGAAAGTCTCATGTCTAAGACTAAAGAAGATACTCCCCCGGGTCATTTCGGAGACGCAATCAGCCTTTGTTTCAGGAAGACTGATTACAGATAATATTTTGATTGCCCAGGAAATGTTTCATGGTTTACAGACTAATCAGAAGTGTCAACATGAGTTTATGGCTGTTAAGACAAACATGAGTAAAGCTTATGACCATATTGAATGGCCCTTCTTAGAAGCAGTTATGTCCAAATTGGGCTTTGGAGATGTGTGGATTTCCAAGCTGATGTGGTGCGTTCGGTCGGTATCATACAAAATTTTGTTTAATGGTAAACCGACGGGGAATATAATTCCCCAAAGAGGATTGCGACAAGGAGATCCCCTTTCACCATATCTGTTTATTATTTGTATGGAGGTTCTGATTGCAAACATAAAACAGAAAGAACAGGATAATGCGATAACCGGTGTTAAGATAGCACAACATAGCCCGACAATATCTCACCTACTCTTTGCTGATGATAGCCTATTTTTTTCAAGGCAGAGGTTTCGAAGTGCCAAGCTATCCTGGATGTTTTAGGGAATTATGAGACTGCCTCGGGACAAATGATAAACTTTGATAAGTCATCGGTTATGTTTGGGCACAATGTTCCCGAAACTACTAAAGCGATAATAAAGAGTCTTTTAGGCATAACAAAGGAAGGTGGTATGGGTACTTATCTTGGGATTCCTGAAAGTTTGGGAGGCTCCAAGAGTCAGATATTTAATTATGTTAAGGAACGGCTAGGTGATCGGGTTAATGGATGGTCCTCCAAATTCCTATCAAAAGTGGGTAAAGAGATCATAATTAAGTCATTTGCTCTCGCGTTGCCCACTTATGTCATGTCATGTTTCAAGCTCCCCCAAGAGTTAGCAACAAAGTTAACAAGCGCGATTTCTAAATTCTAGTGGAGCTCCAAAAGAGATAAATTATGTATCCCGAAAGAGAAAGGGGGCTTAGGCTTCAAATCTCTAGAGGATTTCAATATGGCCTTATTGGCTAAATAGTTATGGAGTCTAATTCAGTTCCCTGGATCTTTAGTTGTACAGGTTTTGCGTGGTCGATATTTTAGGAATGTTCATCCTTTAAATGCGAAAAAGCCAAATTCACCTTCTTTTGGTTGGAAGAGTATTTACTCGACACAAGAGTTGCTTAGGCAGCGAGTAAGGATAAGAATTGGTTCTGGAATTAACACTTCAGTCTGGTAAGACCCTTGGATCCCGGATGTTACTCCACGTCCAGCAAGAGGTAGGGGAAGTCTTTGGCATCCTACACTACAAGTCTATCAATTGATAGATCCTACAACGAGGGATTGGCATCTGCCTTTACTGCAAGAATTTTTAAATCCAAAAGACATTGACTTAATTCGCGGAATTCATCCTAGCCGCACCATTACATACGATGTTTTAATCTGGCATTAAACCATGTCGGGACAATATACGGTAAAGTCAGGTTATAGACTACTACATCCGGTGGCGGTAACACGAATTAATAATAATGGTTGGGGACTGGGTCTGGAGGCTTTAAAGGCATATACATGGAAAATACAGTGTCCTCTGAAGATACAACATTTTCTTTGGCAGATTATCACGGGAAGTTTAGCAGTGACTACAGAACTAGTTCATAGAGGTATACATTGTGATACAATATGTAAACGCTGCGATTCTGATGAGGAAACGATTAATCACGTTTTCTTCGATTGCCCCTCAATCATGAAAGTCTAGGATTCTTTCAGAAATGCGGGTAGGATGCATGCCTTCCCGTCAAACTCAGTTTTTTCAAATATGGATTACCTTTTCTGGCGAACTCCTTTGCGGAATTGTGATAGGGATCGCTATGAACGTTTCCCATGGATTCTATGGCTAATATGGAAAGCACGTAACAAACAAATTTTCCAAGGGATACAATGAGACGTGGATGATATTCTCCGAAATGCAGAGACAAATTCAATAGCTTGGCATGAAGCGCTAGCTACACCTTCTATTGAAGATGAACATTTATAAATTGATCATATTGGTACATATGGTTTAGTTTGTCGGGTGGATTGGTCCTGGAAACAAGCTGATCCTACTTCTGGACTTGGATGGAGTTGCACGGATGCAGATGGACAGGTCATCTTAGTGAGAGCGAAATGCCAACGCCGCAGTCTATCACCTCTTCATTCGAAGTTGGAAGCTCTGCTATGGGCGATGTCTGAATTACACATGCGTCGAATAGACTGTCAGCTCTTCCAGACAGACATTGTGGAACTTACAAACATTTATCAACACCCGGATGACTGGCCAGCCCTCCAAACACAAATTCAGGAATTTCAGTTCCTTTAGGATTTCTTCCCAGACTTCTCATTGACTTTTATTCTACGAACGGCGAACACAGTAGCAGATAGTCTGGCACGAGGGTCACGCACTTTCTTTCATGATTTTATTTTTGTAAATTCCTCTCCTCCGAGTTGGTTTCCCAACTTGAGAGACAACTTCTGATAAATGTGTGGTTGACAAAAAAAATTTGATTAAAGTAAATTTAATTTGATTAATGTAAATTTTATAAAATTAAATTAAATTATTTATAATCCAATTAAATGTGCATATTTGATATGTATTAATTAAATTTTAATAATTTATATTAGATAAAAATTTTAAAATAGAAATTGGACTAAGATTAAGTTCCTCAAATAAAATGAAGTATTTTGATGTCTTCCCAATCTTGTCAACTAGGCTTGTTTCATTGTATGATGGGTCTGCTAAGCAGGGTATCCGCAATTACATGAGTGAGACAGATGATAATGGTTACCATATGAAAAGAGATTGGTTCACTTGACTAGGCCATCAAAACGGTTTGTAGCTCAGAGACATAGGGTTGGATTAGACATAAGATGTCATCCACAACCAAGAGTTATATTTGATATAATTCGCAATGTAGTTGCTTACCTATATAGCTTGCATTCGGGCGATGAGCCAAAGCTCACTCGAATTCATGTGAAATATAAATATTGGTTCATCATACTCAATTTGAGGAAATATTGTTTTGAGTGTAATGAGAGTGTTCTTAATTGTTCAGAATGCTTAAAATTCTTGAACATCAATTTTAAGCTTTCTTGTTCTTTTCTGAAAGTTATGTCAAACTCCCACAATGTCTTTTCACTTCGATCTGTCCTTGAGAAGGAAAGACTCAACGGATCGAATTTCTTTGAATGGTACCACAACCTGAGCATTGTTCTCAAACATGAAAAGAAGGAATATGTCCTACAAAATGAGGTTCCTGAAAATCCTAAGTCAAATGTTTCTCATGCCGAAAGAAATGCTGGGTATAAGCATGCTAGTGATAGGGTTGATGTGTGCTGTCTTATGTTGGCTACCATGAACTCAGACTTGCAAAAGCAGTATGAGAACGTGGAGTTATCAGTAGACATGATAGCTAGTCTGAAAGGGATGTTTCAGGAACATGCACGAATTGAGAGATATAAAACGGTTAAATCTCTCATTGAATGCAAGTTGTCAGATGACTTTCCAATTAGCCCACATGTCATAAAGATGATGGTTATATTGATAACTTGGCAACATTGGATTGCCCTATGATTCAAGAGTTGGCTACTGACATAATCCTGCAGTCATTGTCGTCAAGTTATGATCAATTTGTTATGAACTATAACATGAACAACTTGACAAAGACTTTATCTGAGTTGCATGGGATGCTTAAATCTGCTGAGCCAAACATCAAGAAGGAAAGTCCTAATTTCCTAATGGTGCAAAAGGGTAATAATTTTAAGAAACATGGTAAAGACAAAGGATATGGTAAGACGGGTTGGATTGAAAAATCTGACAAGTCTGGACATTTCCAGAAGTCTAGGCCTGGTTCTTCTGGCTACGACAAGTGCAACTATTGTAATGGTATTAGGCATTGGAAGAGAAACTGCAAGAAGTACTTGGAGGAGCTGAAAAAGAAGAGTTCTGAATCTTCTTCTTCAGGTAAAATGTTATAGAAGTAAATCTTACAAAGTTAATTCTACTCTTTGGGTATTGGATACCAGTTGTGGGACTCACGTTTATGAAATTGTGCAGAATCCCAACAGAAGTAGAACTACGGAGGAAAAGTAAAATGGACCTACCAAAAAATTGAGCAAGAGTTGCTGGATTAGATGTAGAAATATTTTATTTTTCCTATAGAACTCGCTTTAGAATTAAAGGGTTTTTTCTTTATCAATTTATTTTGAGTAAGACTATTATTTTCTTTAAATTTGGATTTGGAAGAATTTGATATTCTTAATAAAACAAGCTTTAGATTTATTATGATAAAATTTATGATACAGTCTCATTAGAGAATGAGATTTATGTTCTAAGCCAGAGTCTAATCGCCTATAACATTTGAACAAAGATTTTAAGTCTTACGATTAAAATCTAACTTTTATTTTGGCTTTGTCATTTGGAACGTGTAAATGAGACATTTTGAAATTTCATAACGATGAACATTCTAAACTCGTTTGATTTAGAATCTAATTGATGAGTTATATGCTCTTAGTTTACCGGAAAAATGACTAATGCTTTATCACTAAGACCAGTGAAAGAGCGAGTGATTTGTTAGATCTTATACATAGAGATGTATATGAACTAATGATTTAAAAAAATTCAAAGAAAGATACTACTTTATTAATGGTTATGTTTATATGATAATTCATTGATCTGGTCCTTTGAAATGTTCAAAGAATTCAACGATGGAGTACATAACAAATTGTTTGTTACTTACAAAATTCTTTTAAAAAAGGATAATTTCTAAAGGATTGTTGGCAGTAAGAGTTTAATGTTTCTTGATGAACCTCTTGAGTGATCTAAATATGAGTGTCATATTAGATTCTGAAAGATATGATCTTGGGTTTAGTGGGAGTTTTGTTTCCGTAATTGATGTTCAGGTAAACATAGATTTTTCTATGTTTGAAGTAATGAAATTTGTTTCATGTATTATTTGATTATTGGATAATTGAATAATAGTCCCAAAATAATTTATATTGTTCTTATATGTCATCAAATACGTGACTTGATCATGAAACCCTATAAGTGACAGACGACATTAATAATTGAGGTCCATAGTCAAGTTATTAAGCAGAGACATTAATAACTATGAATGACTAGTATGTAAGGTGGCTGACATTGATATGTAGTATTAAAGTCAATCACATAGATATATGAGTTAGAGAACACAATATCAGACTGGCCCACTATGAGAACTCTACATGATTGTTATATGGATGTCATTAGAGTTTCTCAATTACAACTATAGAGTATAATCCTTGGATCTGAGTTCATCATGTTTTCTTATACATGGATTGGTCCACTTTGACTTTGTCAAACGGCAGCCGTAAA
The DNA here is from genome assembly GCA_900406275.1 of Anastatica hierochuntica. Taxonomy (NCBI): domain Eukaryota; kingdom Viridiplantae; phylum Streptophyta; class Magnoliopsida; order Brassicales; family Brassicaceae; genus Anastatica; species Anastatica hierochuntica. The sequence goes on along the minus strand of OVAN01002155.1, from coordinate 23,713 downwards.
AGGTGAATATAAAGACATTGATTAGGTGTACTAGGAAGTGTCTAAGAAACATGGACAGAACAAGAAGGGATTTGTCCCTCCTATATAACAGAAGAGATATCTATGGGCCTATCAAAGATTTGATACTGAGAAATGCATGGCCGTGCTCAAACGAGGTGAATGTCAGTAGTTTGTGTAATTTGTATAAATCAAAGTTCGGTAAACATGCTTTGGCTGAATAAGGATGACATTGTTTTTTTGCCTTATGGCCATATCGAGATATTTGGACAAAAGGATTATTGGAATAGATGATTCTAGTACAAGTGGAAAATTGTTAGGAATGTCCTGAAATCATTTGTACTTTACTTTAAATAAAGTTGTAGTGTCGATGTTTGACAAATCGTGTAATATTAGGGATTATGATATTTTCCTAGAGACGACTCGTAATATATGGAAAGTCCATTGCTAACATTATACGATTCTACATGGTCACACACCTAAGCAAACTGAATCAAAATATTTTTTGGATTTAGTTATTTTATTTATATGATAAAATATTATATATATATATATATATATATATATGTGCTACTTAATTAATTTTTGTGGAGATTGAAAGAACAACAAAACTCTAAAAAATTATATAGAGACAAATTATTTGTCTAATTTTGATGTTTGATCTCAACGGTAGATTATTTGCACGGTTCTTGAGAATTAAATTCGTAAATATATTTATAAATCGTTTATGAATCATTACGAATTTCAACACGTCTATCTCTAAAGTTTTTTTTTTCCACCGAAATCCCATATTATTAAGCCGGAAGCGAACTTTCCTCTAGGGAAAGCCGACTAGTGTCCAAAATGCTTACATGGGAAGAAATACGGCCATTTTGTCTTGCTTTTTTGGCAAGACAATCGGCGACAACATTACATTGGCGAGAAATATAGAAGATATTAAAAACAGGGTAAGAATCCTTGAGCCTTGCGAAATCATCCAATTCTGCGGCAAAAGCCTGCCAATCCGAAGTTGAGGATATCATGGATATTAGTTGCATGCAGTCCGTCGCGAAAGTAACTCCGGTTATCTCCGATGATATAAGCTCTTTCATTGCCCATAACAGTGCTTCGAGCTCTGTATGAAGGGGCTATCTCTAAAGTTTTTATGCATACACTTAATACATTTTACTGATATTTACATGCTTATATAGTTATAAGGCTATTATGCCATTTCCTTTTGTTCTTTTGTTTATAGAAATTTCATGGCTGCACGGCAAATAAGCTTGTTGAATAGTCTGAGTTTAGTAAAAGAACAAATGAATGACGCAAATTCTACAAGTTCTTTTCAACAAAAAAAATCGACAAGTTTCCAAAAAGAGTCGAAACTCACTCACAGCCATAGTTATCAAAACAAAAAAAAGATTCGTCCAACATTTTTTAGGGGAATTTGTTTGACTATAATTTTTTTTGTAATGTAAAACTTTATTTGCCATAAGAAAAACTTTACAAATTTTTTTTTGTTGTTGGAATGTTAAACTTTATTTCCTCCAAAAAAAACTATACAACTGATTGAATCATTGTTTAAATTAATATAAAGAACAAATGATTGAGCCTAAAAACCTAAGAAAAAAATCAACGCCTCGTTTGGAGCCAGCGGATGAGTAACCCATCAGGAATACCAGGAACTTTCATAGCCAATAACTTGTTTCGGATCAGCTTATCCACCACTCTGGACAAAAGAGATTCCGGTAAGGGTAGATGACCATGCCGACGTCTATTGCGCTCCAACCATACATTGTAGAGAGTAGCTTGAAAAGCAAGGCGGAGGAGGAACATGTCCTGTTGCGGCAAGTGATTTGTCGAAAATAAGCAAATGAGCTCAAACCAGTCGGCTGTGAACCGCGAACCTAGCAACGGAGAAGCAGTAGTGTGCCAAAGAGAATGAGCGTAAGTACACTCAAAGAAGAGATGACATCTTGTCTCCAGGTGATGAAGACAAAAGATACAAGATGTAGAGAGACCCAAATTCCATAAAGACATTCGGTCTCCCGTAGACAGCCTATTTTTTGCAGCCAGCCAGGTTATAAATGCATGCTTAGGAATTGCATTCTTAAACCACACCACCTGAGACCAAGAAAGCAAAGGAGCGCGAGTACGGGTAAGTTCCCATGTCTTTTTTTGTTGAGAATTGTGCTGAGAATTTCCCATCACCCTTCTTCCACTTGACAATATCACTACCGCGGTCATCAGAAGGAAGCTGCTCCTGTCGAATAGTGTCAGAGATAAGTTGGAGAGTGTCTACGCGATAAGACCGAGATCGCCAAGCCATGGAGACAGCCTCGTGAACAGTGGCAGAGAGTCGAATACCCATATCCCGCGGACCACGGTCCCCTGAGATATCAATGAGCCGACCAATGGGCAACCAATTATCAAACTAGAATGATGTTGACTTCCCATCACGCACCTCAATAGCAGTGAAAAAAGAAGCTAAATGGCGGAGCTTGAGAAGCTTTCGCCAATTCCACGACCCCACATTACTTGATGCATTCCATAAAGAGCCTTCCCGCAGCAAGTAAACTTTACACTCATTGTCTTAACCTTTTAAAAGAATTTGAAGTAACCGTAAAGATAGCTAAGGAATATGAGACCGAGAAGCAAACCATAGAAGAAGGAGATGATCATGAGAAGAATCTTTAAGATCTCTAATGGCAATAAGCTTTGTTCTAATGATTTTTTCACTGAATTTGCGAATTTCCTCCAGTGAGCGTGGAACTCCTCCATGCCACCGTTGATTTTTTTTCCACCATAATTGATAAAGACATGTTTGAAAAGCAAAATGGTAGAGTCGTTTGTTGTTCCAAGACAGAGCATTGCTTGTAAGCAACGCGATGGCCATTTCCTAATCATAGACAAATTCATTATGCAATAGTCCCAACACTGCATCTCTCCAAACTTCTTTGTTATATTCACACTCAAAGAAAAGATGATTTCTTGTTTCAAGTGGATCTTGGCATAAAATACACAAGACATTTCTCCACTGAAACATCCGGTTACCCGTTGATAAATGATTTTTAGCCGCCAACCATACCATGAACGCATACTTTGGAGTTGAATGCTTTAACCACAGGTGATGCTTCCCGAATGATGGTCCAGGTACATCGAGTGGAGAACATTGTGCCAAACTTGTCAGGAACCCGTCTTCAGATGAAAATTTCTAGACCTACAACAGAGAATGACAATGGAGAGTTCTGAACTACCGATACAATAAGACTTAACTGTTCTCCACGTTACCTTCAAAATCTCCAACCTGTTTGCTCCGAGTCAAAAACAAAAGCTGAGAGAGCAATACCCATATCCCGTGGCCCACTCTCAACCACAATATCAATGAGTCTTCAAACTGATAACCAACGATCAAACTATAAGGAAGTCTTTTTGCTATCTCGAACCTCCATTTAGATGAAGTCTATTGCTCTGTTTAGCAGCTTCAATAGCTTCCTCCAATTCCAAGAACCCAAATCCTCCAGACATGTTTATATTGAACCCTCTCGTAAGAGATAAAGCTTGACCTAATCAACCCATAGTGAATGATGGAATGAGATTATACGCGAAAGAAGCTTCAAACCAAAAACACTGTTAACCTCAGGAAGTGGTCTCAGGACCAAACCTCTCTCATCCTTAGGCTAACACACCTCCGCCCATGATATTTTAGCCATGTTAAAATTCAATTGTTCTCCCAACTAGAGAAAAGTCGCACTGAGTTTATCGATCTCATGTAAACACTTTTTTGGTAACCGAAATGCTGAGCTCCAAAATTCTAAAATGCTTGATATTACCGACATTAGTAACTTCCCAAATGATAACATCTTCACATATTAGAATGTGAACTTCGCTCGAATCTTCTCAAGTAGCGGCACATAATCATCTTTAGACATTCACTTGGTGGTTAAAGGTAATCCCAAGTACCTGATAGGAAACTGCTCAAATATGAAACTCTATGACACCGCAACACTACAATGAAAATTCGAAGAGACACCCGCAACAAATAAAGAAAAATTGGACTAAATTGATACGAAGTCCCGAGATAGATGCGAAGTGATCAAAAACATTAACAACAACATTAACAGACGTTAACTTCCGATCTCTGTTGTGCTAATCTTGTTATTAAGTTACACAGGAATTGATCACCGAGTTCGGGCAACACCCAACGTCTCGGGGGGAGAACTCTTGCTCCCCAATTGCGTCAACTAATGGAGTAATCGAGAGGTACAAAAGATTCCGATCACCGCCGTTACAACAACTCCGGCGAGATGGACAAAGAGGAGAATACACAGCTTACAAAAGAAGAACCAAAGAAGAAGAAGAAGATACAACAATGAAGAAGATGACGATTTCTCTCTCTCTACTCTGATTTTGTCTCTAGCTCTCTCTCTCTTTCTGTTGTCGATCTCTAATACAAAAAACTGTTGTAACAAACTCTCTCTGTTTGTTGAAGTTGTTAGCTCGAAATTATCCAGTGTTTTGCGCCTACGGTGCACTCATAAACCCACACTCTTTCAAACCAATCTTCAATTACTAATGGGCTTCTTAAAGCCCATTCATCTGAAACGGGTCCATTAGCCAACAACTCACAATCTCCTCCTTTGGCTAAACGCGTTTCAGATTACCCCTTTGTTTCTCTTGACTCTCTACCTCCTTCAGACTCGCCGACTCCCATGACTGCCATGACGACGGAGCAGACACACGCCTGAATCACTTCTGGCGAAACCTTAAGAGAACCAGGTATGCATCCCTGTTACTCTTCTTCTTTCTTCTCACTCCATCATCTCCTCGTAGTTTTATAGCTTCCCGTTTACTCACTCCCCTCTGGGTTTCCTTTTGAGCTTCACAGGAGCAAACAACTAACATGCAGAAGGCTCCTCCTCGAGTTAGCATCCTTTTCAACAGATCCAACTCTATGCCCTCAACTCCAACTCTTGAGCTGCTTCTAATAGCAGATCTCAGACCCAGACCATTTCAGTCAGCCAATCCTCCAGGTAATCGTGATACCGACCCTCTCTCTTCTCAGATTTGGGTTCTTTCATCGCCGACTTTCCTTCAAGAAGCAAAATTTAACACAAAATTTCCTTCTTTCTTCAACTGTGTTTGCATGTCATCACTATGTTCAAATCCCTCCTGTCAAGACATGGATTTTGAAACACATCTTCGACGACACAAGCTCCAAGCACATATTCGATCAGTTCAAATTTTCCAGGTAATGTAATAGAGATCCTGATCATATCTCTACACATACTAATATCCTTTTAAAATGAAGTAATATTCTGATACTGACCTTTTTACTTCATCTTACGAGGTACCCACTTACCTGGACAGAGCCAGGTCTCTGGCTAGTGTAGACGAAGTTGAACCAGTCCTTCCTCAAACCTAGGCCCTGGTAAGGTCTTCGTCAACAGGTCAGTTGGGTTCTTTGTAGTATGTATCTTTTCAACCACCACATCCCCATTAGAAATAACGTCTCTAATAAAATGTAGCTTAACATCTATATGCTTAGTCCTTTCATGGTAAACACCATTCTTGGCTAAGCATATAGCACTCTGTGAATCACAAAAAACTTTAGCAACTGAATTATTCATTTTTAATTCTGAACAAATACCTTTTAACCACAGAGCTTCTTTGACAGCTTCTGTTAAAGCTACATACTCAGATTCTGTAGTAGATAGGGTTACAATATGTTGCAAACCTGATCTCCAGCTTACTGTATCACCCCCTACCTGAAACACATAGCCTGTAACAGATCTTCTTCTGTCAAGATCTGCTGCAAAATCTGCATCCACAAAACCAACAACATCAAAATTGTCTTGTTTAGTAAATTTTAAATGCTGATTTAAAACTCCCTTCAAATATCTCATAATCCATTTAACTGCCTCCCAGTGATTTCTCCCTGGATTCCCCATGAACCTGCTTACTAACCCAACTCCATATGCTAAGTCTGGTCTTGACCCCACCATAGCATACATCAAACTCCCTACTGCACTTGCATAGGGTGTTTGTTCCATTAGCTTTGACTTTGTGACAGTTTCAACTTCATCCAAACTCTTTAGCTTGAATTGAGTACCAATAGGAGTTGTCACAGGTTTAGCATCTGACATATTAAATGTCTCTAACAGTTGAGTTAGATACTTCTCCTGGGATACTCTTAGAATTCCTTTCTTCCTGTCCCGTATGATTTCCATGCCTAGAATCTTACTAGCTGCTCCCATGTCCTTCATTTCAAAAGCATCTCTCAGTTGTCCCTTCAGCTCTTTGATTATAGTCATATCTTTAGCAGCTATCAACATATCATCCACATAGATCAACAAATATACTAGATCCTCTACTATTGAGCCCTTCACATAGACACAAGCATCATACTGGCTTCTGATGAAACCCTGTTCCTCCATAAACTGATCAAATCTCTTATTCCATTGCCTTGGACTCTATGTGAAGCTGTTTTAACATCTAGTTTTAACATCTAGTTTCTCCAGCTCTAGGTCATGTTTCACTACCCATGAAAACATCAACCTTATGGAGACATGTTTCACCACTGGTGCAAACACCTCTGTGTAGTCTATCCCTTCTACCTGTGAGTAACCCTTTGCTACAAGCTTGGCCTTAAACCTAAGACTTTCCACTCCAGGTATTCCAGGCTTCCTCTTGTAGATCCATTTACTGCCTATTACTCTCTTATCTTTAGGCCTTTCAGTTAGGTACCAGGTTTTATTCTGCATTAAGGAATCCATTTCCTCATTCATTCCACCATTCCAGAATTTCCATTCTTTACTCTGTCTAGCCTCGGCATAGGATGATGGTTCCTCTAGATCTATAGCAGCAACTCCTGCTAGAGCATAGGCTACAAAGTCTGTGTCTGTAAATCTAGAGGGCATCCTATGCTGTCTTCTTGCTCTATCTCTAGCAAGAAGATAATCATCTAGACCTTGTCCAGAACTTTCTCCTGCTTCTGCAGTGTGTTCCCCTGAAGTTTCTACTTCTTCATCTGTTTGAACTGTTTCTACAGAAACTCCTCCTTGAACCTTATCTTTATCCTCTTGTGAACTACTTCCATAGTATTGATCAAGGATTGGATTAAAGGTAACCCTCTTTTGCCTTTTCTCAACATTCATTATCTGGTTATCCTTAGATAGCCAATCCTTGTAAACTTCTGTCTCATTTAAGGTCACATCTTTTCTAATGACACACTTTAGATCCTCTGGAATCCATACCCTGTATCCTTTTACTTCTTGAGGGTAACCCAAGAACACACCTTTGATAGCTCTAGGGTCTGTCTTTCCTTGAACAGAATGGACATAAGCAGTGCTGCCAAACCTTTTGAGATTCTCTAGATTTGGTTTAGAGCCTGACCAGATTTCTTCTGGAAATTTGAAATCCACTGCAGAGTTTGGGGATCTGTTTATCAGATATACTGCAGTGGAAGCAGCTTTAGCCCAAAACTTCTGTTCTAACCCTGTTTCAGAAAGCATGCACCTAATCTTTTCCATGATAGTCCTGTTCATTCTTTCTGAGACTCCATTTTGTTGTGGAGTATAGATGCATGTCTTGTGCCTTGTAATCCCACTTTGTTTACAAAGTTCATCAAACTGCTGATTGCAGAATTCTAGTCCATTTTCGGTTCTAAGATATTTGATCCTTTTTCCTGACTGATTTTCCACAGAAACTTTCCATTCCCTGAACTTAGAGAATGCCTCATCCTTTGTTCTTAGAAAGTATATCCATACCTTTCGTGAATAATCATCAATAAAGGTAATGAAATACCTGCAATCATTCAGACTAGGAGGAGTAGAAGGAGATCCCCATAAGTCTAAATGAATATACTCCAACACTGTCTTTGATGTATGTTGCCCCTTAGCAAAACTTTTCTTCTTAGATTTTCCAAGAATGCAATTTTCATAGAATGTCATTTCTGTTACATCTTTCTCCTTTATGTACCCATTCTTGCTTAGAATCTGCATTCCATTTAGGCTCATGTGACCCAACCTTGAATGCCACAGCCTTGTTTTTTCACTTTCTGACTCAGCCATAAGAGATTGGTTTCCTCCAACAGTCCCTTGTAGATAATACAACCCAGAGTTGTATTTTCCTGATAGTACCTTCTGGTTGTTCTTGTAGAAGGTTACTATAAAGTCCCCACCTTCATATCTGCATCCTGATTTCTCAAGCATGCCAAAGGAAATGAGATTTCTGCTCATAGTAGGCATATATCTAACATCTGTTAGAACCACAACAGAACCATCCTCATTTGTAATCCTAATCTTCCCTATTCCTTTCACAACACTGTAGGTGTTGTTTCCCATAAGAACTTTTCCTCCTTCTAGTTCCTCAAAGTCATAGAGAAGGTCCTTATTTGGGGTAATATGAAATGTACACCCTGAGTCTAGTACCCATTCTGCATTTGCTTCCTGAGTACTAACTGCTAGAACCAGGGGTTCACTATCAGCCAGATTTGTTGATTCTTTCTGCTGATCTTGATACCCTTTGTTCTTCCTTTCTGGACAATCACGCTTCCAGTGACCCTCTTTGCCACATACAAAACAACCCTTTGAGTTCTTGTTTCCTCTCTAATTCTGTTTCCACTTTCCCTTGCTCTTAGATCTTCCTCTTCCTTGATTATTGTTCCTTTTCTCAGGTCTACTTCTAGACTCAGCATATAGTCCTTCAGCTTGATTTTTAGAACCCTTACCAATATCCATGAATTCCCTCTCTTTTGACCTTGCTGAGGCTATCACTTCTCTCAAACTAAGAGACTCTTTGCCGTACTTCAGAGTTTCCTTTAGTTGGTCATATTTGCTAGGTAAGGAGCTTAGCAAAAGTATAGCTTGAACCTCTTCTGAAATATTAACACCTACATTCTCAAGGTCCAAAACTATCTTGAGGAAGTCATCCACATTCTGATCCATTCCTTTGGATTCATTCATCTTGAATGTATAGAATTTCAGCTGAATATATATTCTGTTTGGCAGAGTAGACTCCAGGTAGAGTTTATCTAGGGTTGCCCACATCTGAGCTGCTGTTTCACAGTGTATTATCTTCCTCATTACTCTGTTAGTGACATTAGGAATGATAATGCTCTTAGCCTTTTCAGACTTTTCCATCTTGACTGGATCCTTGACTAATTCTGCAGAAGTAGATGCCCCTATTGCTTTAACAATGTCTTTAGCCTCAGGTTCCTTTGAGTCCTTTGTAGGCTGGGGCACCAACAACAGTTCCTCATCTGTCAAGATATCCTTAAGTCCTAAAACTGTGAAGTGAGCCATCATTCTAACCTTCCAAAGATGGTAATCTCCTTTACCATCAAACCTTTCAACATCCACTCTTGTACTCAACATCTCGATTTCTACCATCTTGAATCAATCACAGATCAACCAGCTAAACAACCTGTTACTCTAGATCCAACAACTAAAACTCTTTTAGGTTCTTAGATCTTGAACCTAGCCTGATCAAAACCTTAAGAATCTTAACTCTTCTTTGATTCAAGAGAATCAAAGCAAGTACTAGAACTATCTTCAAGACTCTCGAAAAAACAGATCTGGAACTAGGATCCGACTTAGAGATCTACCTCTTGAAGATTGAGAGTATGAAACTCAAGATCAGGCTCCTCTTGTTAGCTGCAGTGATAGGCTCTAATACCACTTGTTAACTTATGATCTCTGTTGTGCTAATCTTGTTATTAAGTTACACAGGAATTGATCACCGAGTTCGGGCAACACCCAACGTCTCGGGGGGAGAACTCTTGCTCCCCAACTGCGTCAACTAATGGAGTAATCGAGAGGTACAAAAGATTCCGATCACCGCCGTTACAACAACTCCGACGAGATGGACAAAGAGGAGAATACACAGCTTACAAAAGAAGAACCAAAGAAGAAGAAGAAGATACAACAATGAAGAAGATGACGATTTCTCTCTCTCTACTCTGATTCTCTCTCTAGCTCTCTCTCTCTCTTTCTGTTGTCGATCTCTGATACAAAAAACTGTTGTAACAAACTCTCTCTGTTTGTTGAAGTTGTTAGCTCGAAATTATCCAGTGTTTTGCGCCTACGGTGCACTCATAAGCCCACACTCTTTCAAACCAATCTTCAATTACTAATGGGCTTCTTAAAGCCCATTCATCTGAAACGGGTCCATTAGCCAACAACTCACAACAGAGCGCAGCGTACCATCAAAGACGCACAAGTATATCATTCGTAAAGGATAAATGAGTGAGATTCAAATATTGACACTTCAGGTGATACCCCGATAAACCATCCGCTGCTTTCTTATTTAATAGAGCCGATAAAACATTCATAGCCACCACAAACAAGTACGGTGAGAAAGCACACCCTTGCCACAACCCTCACTTACTTTGGATAAACCTGCTAATTCACCAATGATCTGGACTGAAAATGACGTCGTGGGATACATGTGTAAATCTATTTAATAAAAATCTATGGAATTCTCATCACTTGAAGAACACTTGCCAAAAAATCTCATTGAACGTTATCGAAGGCCTAAGTAATATCTGTCTTTCTAGCTACTCTCCCCGAGATATCATCCTTATGATAATCTTTTACTAACTCCGTTGCAAGAAAATATTCTATAACAATAACTAATCTTGAACAAAAGCATATTGATTGGGAAAAATGAGTTTTGGCAACACCAACTTTAAGAGATTAGCTAATCTCTTTGAAATCACCTTGTAGAGGAAATTACAACATGAGATAGACTGATAATCCTTAAATTGCATATAATCCTCCTTCTTTGGAATAAGAGCTAATATCGTTGTGTTGATGCCTTAAGGGAAATATTCATTAGCTAAGAATGACTGAATAGCCACAAAAAAATCACGACCAATGATAGGCCATGTTGCTACATAAAACTCTCGTGTATACCTCACCAGACTAGGAGCTTTGTTGGATGGCATAGCAAAGAGCACATTCTTGATCTCATCCTCTGTAACTGGCGTAATCATGGCATTGGCATCCTCTACAGAAATGCAATGAAGCAACAAAGAATCCAAAGTTGGAGTATCAACCCTCGTGTACTCATCTGAAATTTCCTGCAAGAAGGTCTTAAACCACGCTTATGCCTCCGACTTAATACCCTCCTGATAAAAAATCATATTGCCCGCCGAGTCACTAGAATAGCATTTCGAGAAGCGATAGCTCAAGTTTTCACTCGATTAAACTACTAAAAGCGCACAGTGAAGTACGGTGTAGTGTTTAAGGATCAAATCCACAAGGACCAATGGTTACGAATAGAGAAAATAGATCTAATACGGGATAATACGACAAGAGAATAATTGTGATGAAACTAAAATGAGAACAAGCAACAAAAGTAAGCAGAAAAGCAGAAGGCACGAATTTGAGGTTGTACATCAATAAGGAAAAGAGTTGGGCACATGGTATTCAGGGAATTTAAGTCATCATCAATGTTAGGTTAATTAACAGGAAAACATGATTAAGAACCGTCTAGAACTCAAATCACTAAGCTAGCATCAACCAACCTCCGTAGCGCTAATACTCTATGTTAGAGAATCCTAGAGACTAACTTCCATTGAATTTCATATTCTAAACAAGCATTAGATTCAAGTTTGATAAGTTCACAAAGCGCAATAACAACAACTTCCATTGGCTAAGGACACTTTGCTCATTTAACACAAATTCAAGCATTCAAGAAATCATTTTCGGTGTATTGCAAAACCTAATATCAAAAACTAGGTCGCGAATCCAATTTCAGCATTAAACATGGTGATAAACAAAGATAAAATAGATAATTCCCCAATCTAACAACCTAACAATAATAAATCATGAAAACCCCTTGTGAGAATCGTAAATCCAACAAAGAAACTACTCACTCATAGCAATCAAACAATCACAAGATGAATCAAAGGAAAACATGTCTGTAATTGGATAAAATAAGAGAAAGGGTTCAAAATTCTTCTCAGATCGAAGTATAGAAGTAGATTTTCTCCCTCAACAATCTAAGCTCTCCTCAGGTTCTTAGAGACTCAAAAACAGCATAATAAAACCTTAACTTTCTTTCTATGTTAATAACAAAAGGTTCTCTCTTCTTTTCAGGTCTAAAAGGAAATAATTCAGATAAAAAGGAAATTTCAGATCTGGAATCGGCAGGCGATCGATCGATCACAGGTCTCCATAAATTATTGATCGATCAATCACATTTATGATCGAACGATCGTCTTCTTCTGTGTTGATTCCTTCTTCAAATCTTCATCATAAATCTCCGAAATCATGTAGAAACATCTTATTTCCCTCAAATGCACCCAAATATCTAAGAAACCTGAAAAGAACAAAAGAAAACTCCAAAAACGATAAATGTACATAATACAAACTATAATATCTAAGTAAAAATGGTAATAAAAACCTATAAAAACACGAAATATCCATTCTCCCATACTTGGACCTTTGCTTGTCCTCAAGTACAGACTAACAAAAACTCAAAAATGGGTAAAAGGTTTGTAAACACGTGGACTCGAATATTCTCAGTAGACCTTACTTACGTTTCAGAATGGTTAACCACAAAAACTCAAAGACAGTTAGAACATTCTCCCCAAGGTCCCTTGCACAACATCCCAAGCCCATCCATACTCTAAGCTTTCGTACCTGCAAGACTTGAATTCAAGTGAAAGACTCTCTACATTCATTTAGATTTAGTGGTCTCTTTACCATGAAACTTTATTAGGAGTAACAGGCTCGGTGAGAGAAAGGTCATTTGGTGGTTAGGCTAAGGTGTTTAAGGGATTCAAAACAGTGTTGATGCAAAATATTGTGCAAAATCGCTGGAGAGAGAGAATATATTGATAACCATGATCCCTAACAATGTAAGCGTTGACAACAATCAAAGCACAAAATCAAGTAAGCACTAATGCATTCTCCTGGAAAACAAAACGATGAGAAAATATAAATTTACAGAGTCCAATCTTAAAATAATGATTTTTTTTGTTTTCGTTTTTTGTTTTTTTTCTTTTCTTTTTTCTTTTTTGTTTAGACATGGAATCTGTTACAGCTTTGATTCCAAAAATTACAAACACCCAACAACACAGTGATATGCATTTAATATGTTCTCAGGTTCTCTTCTTAACTACCACTTCATAGACACACATGACCGTGTCTAGACCACCTATATATGAATCCTAATCCTACTTAAGTAATCAGGAAAAATCACGTCTACCTTACTCTCTCCATTTTTTTTGCACATGTGTGCACATAAAAACATGAGAAAAATGCATGGAGATTCAAAGAAGGTAAGGTTAGGGGTGTGGTACCAAACCAGAAAATGAGTCTGGTCATTCAGGATTACCAAAAGAGTAATGAAAAGGGGAAATCAATCCTGAATGAATTATTCCGCTCCTGATATCGTAGCCTGTTAATGAGAAATTTATGTCTAGACTAGCGTTAAATAAAATAGAGTCAAATCACAATTACAACAAGAACTTGAGTTTCATTGCTTTCAGATGGAGAGTTCAGTCATGAGGTTCTCCGGATTGCCCGCGCTAACAGCTCTGATGAAATGTTCAACATATAATTAAGCAACTCGCAAGATAATAGTCTAATAATCATCATATAATATAGTCATAGTCTCCTACAAGGTTTTCACTCAATAAAACATACTAAAAAAACTAACACAAGAAAAACACACTTCAAAGAAAAAAGAAAACAATATTAGTAGCATCCTCCCTCAGACTTATCTCACATCGTCTCGGTGTGAAAACAAACCCAAAGAAGAGGTGAGAAATAGAAGTAAAACAAAATGCAAGAAGAAAAATAAAGAGAAGAAAACTAACCAGTGGGTTGTCTCTTACTCAGCGCTTGTTTGTAGTCACAAGCCTAACTTCACTGTGGCCAAGGAATCAATTAGGGAGGGTTTGGGAACTCGCCCCAAAACAAGCTCCACCGTCGAACATCTTCAACTGAAAAATGTTGTTTATCAATTTTTTCACAGCTGCTTTGCCCTATCCCTGAACTTAGGTGTAAGGATGGCTCTGGCTTTGGGAAAAGGTTCAGACTTCCCTATGCAATTAACCTTACGCTTCCATCGCATCTTTGAGGGATCAAAGTTAAATCAAGACCTTCCTTAATTGCAAGCTCTTTCTGTTTTCCCTTCTTATTGATTATGAGTTTTCCAACAATAGAATGAACGTCTCCATCCAAAACTTCTTTGACGACATTCTTTTCAGCAATCTCCAATGTGTCCTCATTCAATAAACCAAACTCGGTCTCAATCTGCGCTAAGGCAACCTGAAGTGGATCCTCTGTGTAAAGTCCTCCATAGACTCCTCAATCACATCAATCAATGTGTCTATCCAGAATGTACATCCATCAATGATAGGCTTATTCATCGACTTCTTAACGTTGAAGCATATATCCAATTGCCCCAAACGCAAAAACGCAAATCAATCTGACCATTCTGCACATCAGTCATTGCTCTAGCAGTGGATAAGAAAGGTCAACCCAAGATGATGGGATCTTTGGGTTCCTCCTCGAGCTCCAAGACTACGAAATTAGTATATACGTAGTCTTTCCCAACACCAACATGAATATTGTATAAAATAACCACTTGCCTTCGAACCGATATATCAGTTATTACCAAAGACATCCTGGTGGGTTTATAGTCAACCATGTTCAACCTCTGAGATACATAAAATGGTATGACACTAGCTCTAGATACCAAATCACACAAACATCTCTCAAAGGTAAGAATCCAATATGACATGGTTGTACGAAAGGTCCAGCATCCTCTCGTTTCTTAGGTGCGATATTCTGAAGAACTCCACTACATTCTGCAGTAAGCAGAGAGACTCCTTGCCTAGTGTTAACTTTTCTGAGAGAATATCCTTCACGTACCTCTTCAGGGCTGGTACCATCTTGACTGCATCAACAAAAGGAAACCGAACTTGTAATTCGCCAAAAAGATCATTCAACTTCTCATATTCGCGTTCTTTGACCTTTTGTTTAGGTCTGGAAGGATAAGGTACCTTGGGAACATAAGGTGGGGTGGTATGTATTCATCCTCGCCCTCCGTAAGGTCCAAAATAGCTTTAGACGAATTTTCAAGTTCGCTCCTAGGTGACCGCTCGATCAACTCTGGTGATTGATCGATCATCCCGTTTGGTCGATCGATTTGAGTGATTTGATTGATCGATCGTGGACTTTTGCATTTCTACAGTTTCATTTTATCGATCGATCGCTTTGCCTGACGAGTTTTCAACGTTTTTCCGCTTCTAAATGTAATGGCATTGCAAAACTCCTTGATATTATTTTTTGGTGTTCCTGGTAAGGTACCCGGTGATAACACCAATATTTTATTACTTTTCCTATAGATTTTAGTATGTTTTCTTAGTATTTCTAAGAAACTTTATGCATGAAAAGGTGTTTTTCTTGTATTTGTAGTGTTTTGAGTCATTTTAGGTCAAACTATGTACTTTGGAGTAGTATGGAGCTAATTGGAGCAAAAGCTAGTTTCTGGACAGTTTACGGGCATCAAAAAGACCATCCAATAAGAAGGCCTTTCCATAAATTGAATTTAATGAAATTTGTAAAGAAGCTATAGAATCGAGTTGTCTTTCATATGGAAGTGGTTTCACATCATTTGGAGCTGTGGATCAAGAGTTATTCTGAATATACTAAAGGCTGGTTCTACTAGCTCACATATGAAGGATGCATAGGAAGATTAGAACTAAAGGATCACGTATTTGGTCTCAATTAAGAGAAAAAAAACAAAAGTAGATGCCTTTGAAACCTTTTCAAGCCCACCAACTCAAGTCAAAAGCCCTTCGACAAGATGCCGAAGTTAAAAGGCCTTAAGACTCGATTGAACCTAATTAACATAAGATTGGACAAAACCAATTTATACTTGTTTTTAGCTTTTTGATTTCGTAGAGTTGCATTATTTTAGGTTAGATTGGAGTCTAAGGAGGGAGGGACGAACTTGTTCCCTTCTTATCTCAAAGGATTCAATCTTCCTTCACTGTTTAATCATCAAATCGATTTTCTCATTCCTCTCTTGTCTTTGATAGATCTCCTGCTTTATTTTCATGTTTTCTGTGTGTTTTATATGTTAAATACTGACTAATTTTCTAGTTAGACAGCAGGTTATCATGAGTTCATGATCATGTTTGCTTAGGGACTCATATCTATTAGGGTTTATTATATACGTTATCACCTTTGCTTGAACTGTAATGCTATTTGCTTACTAGGCCAGTTAGTGAATAGATCTATAGTGGTATATATTCCAAAAGCTTGACTTACCGTTGGATCTAGTATTTGGCGGGAAATTCCATTTCGGTTTTGAAAGTAGATTGATATAAAATTGTGAACAATCAATCATACACACATAGTTAATGCATACTTGTCTTCTACAGGGGCGTCCAAAAGACGATATTTCTTGATTTTCATTAGTATAGAATCCCGAACCTCAAAAGTGGAGAAGATTTATTACTGGGTTGTGTTCTATACCTAAGCTAAACAGTATCCAAAAGTAGAACACTTGCATGCTATTTTGCGTTCTCTAGGATTTCCTATTTGTCTAATGATTATCTTTCATTGATCTTTCTTTCCTTTTAAATTTTGTTTTGTTTCATTATTTCATTTAGAACCAAAAATCAAACCACCTTTGTTTCTTCCTAGCTAGTTCGAAATTCTACAGATCCTTAGTGCACTACTCGTCCTTGTGGGATCGATACCTGAAGTACAACAACACGTTGTGCACTTGTAATTGTAGTGTCGTTTTTTGGGTGAAACTTGGCAAACGTCAATCGTTCTGGCGTTGTTGCCGAGGACTTGATAGTTTCCTAATGATTTCGATCTAGGATTAGTATAAGAATTTTTTCTGTTATTTTCTTTTCCTTTTAGTTTTAGGATTTCCTTTTTCCTGATTTTTTTTTCTATTCGCTTTTTCTTTTTGTGTCTCTTGTTTTCAAGAAATACAATGAGAAATTTAAACTCCCTATACAATAAGGCCAAATTTTCAAGGAGCTCCAACCATCATGATCATCAACAATATCCATCTCAAAGAGAAGAAGAGTTGTACTTTTAAAGAAATCGATCTTGGTTTCACTCGAAAGAAAATAACTATCAAACTCAACAAGAGTATGGTATATTGCTTGGATCCAGCAGTCAACCTATAATTAGAGAGTGTTTCCAATTTCCTCTGCTACTGGAAAATCATCATAATCATCATTTATATCTGTAAGCATGGGCACAATCTCAGGATAATCGAAGGCACTTCGATAACCATGAGTTCCTGCAATTTTCAGCACATGTGGTTCATCGTCAAAGCCACAATCTTACGCTTTACCAGCCATATCCAAAGTCTTCTCAAGCTCATAATCACGTGACATTGGTGCCTCTCAAGTGTACAATTGAAACCTTAATGGAACAACTCATCAAGGATGAAAGAGAAGCGAATGAAACGTTCAAAACGAAGCTCGATAGCATGCACTTCGACCAAATTAAGAATTTTGGAGACCTTAAAGCTTAAATAAAAACCCTTGAAGATTCACTAACTGCAGTGGAAGAGTCCATTCCTCATCTCATTCCAAAGAAGATCTTCAAATAGAAGAAACCGAACAAACCGAAGAAAATCGGATTATGGCATCGAAAGGAAGAATACTCATACATCAAGAGGAGAAGGTGGATAATATTAAGTTTACTGATTCTAATGACTTTTTGAATCATGATCTCAAGGTCAAAAGGATTCACAATGACTTTCTTGTGAAGAATAAGAAGCTAGAAGGAGAAGTTGGCGATTTTGCCATAAAAACCGATGAGATCAACACTCAAAGGGAGATATCAAGCAGTTAATCATACTGATGATGGAAAATATGGACCATGATTTTCATGAAATTCGAATTTAGGAGCTAAGCTTGATGGTTTTCACATTTACCTTGAAAAATATGAAGAAAAACGTGTAGAGAAGACACTTGTTCTAACACGTTTTGAAGATATACCTCAAGACCAGCAAGGAAAACGTCTAACCATGATGATTTAAGGGTTGTCCAACCATGATTTACCCAAGTCATTGGTGTATTACATGTCTCGGATGATGACCCGACGATCCAAGTTACAAAATCGAGTTTAGAAACTCGGTTTGCTCACAAGCAAGAAGAAATTTTCAGAACTGAAATCGGAGTCTTGGAACCATTAAGTGTTATTATGAATGGTTCTAAATGGAGTATGAAGCTCATAAATATCACCAAGAATCCATTCTACTATGCAGCACGTTCTCAATTTTCTCCAAAATGATTTTAAGTTCTGAAATCAATTCCATGGAGTCAACCAGAGTGGGAAGCTTTGAAACCCATTGAGATCTTTGTTGAATTATTGGGAATGAAACTAAAGGGTGTAAAGAAACCTTATCCGGGCAACCACATTACAAATAACTCAGAGGTCGAGTTAAAGACCTTAAACAAGCGATTTATGGGAGACAACACATATGTTCTTTAACCTTTGATTTTATTTTCGTTCTTTTGATTTTTAGGATGTGATCTTAGGATTAATTGGTGTTATATTGGACGTTATTTGAATTTTAAAATGATTTTTAGAAAATTTTGTGTTTATTTTTCGTAGGAACACAGTTTGGAACTGGAGAATCGAAGAAAATAGCAATCCGAACATGTTCGGGTACGTTTAGACCATCAAGACAATCCCACCAGTCCATGAGAGCAGTCTCACCAGTCTAGGACCTTAGGATGCCATGACCCGGTGCTATGATGTTGATGCCTCAACCATCTGGGGCTCTTTAATCTTCCCACTGGTCGCGATGAAGCTCCTGGCATAAACCAGTGCTGTTGTCCACGCCAACCGGTGCCATGCTCCTCTTGCCCAACACCTTTGCCATCTCTAGGACCAGTCCATGTACCTCTTCTCATTGGCTGCCTCCAATTTTTTTGTGCCCCGGCCGGTACTAAGCACTATATGCCTCAAATCGTCGCGCCATCTATCTCCCACGACCGGTCGCGACATTTCCCTTGTTAAAAACTGTTCCACACCTCTCTGCCAACCGGTGGGACCTCATCCACCATCACATCTACCATTTCCAACCCATCCAACCCAACCAATCACATCTCATCCATCCACACACTCCCTTAGGCGCGGGAAAGCATCCGAACACGTCCAGAAACACATTTTCTTAGTCGGATCAATTCAAAAATCATTTTCTTCAACAACCAGAAACAAATTCACATCAAGTTCACAAAATCATGGTGTTTTACAAGGCTGATAAGTTCTGGATGCGCGCACACACACTTGAAGTTACAAGGATTCTCAAACCAAGCAAATTTTTGCAACCGAGCGAAACCATATTCGCCAAGTAAGTAACTAACCAAAATTTATCCAGTACTTAATGTAGGTCATAAGGAGTATTTTGAGATATCAATTCTCTCCAAAAGACCAAAAGACTCAAAGGCGAGGCTATGAAGACGATATTATAAGAAATCCGACTATAAAGGAACTTTGAGAAGAAATATCAGTTTCAATCAAAGCAAAGAAGTATTGTGACCAAAATGAAAATTATTTTGAGGCTAGAAAAGATCAGATTAAGGTTGAGCCGCTCTTCTCACACATTTAAAGGTTCAAAAGTTCAATCGAATGGACGAGGAATGCAACTAGAGCATATTAAAAGCATTCTAAGCCAAACCAAATGTCACACCTGAGTATTTTCATCAAATAAATTGAGAAAAATGTGTCCACTTGACTGGCAAAGATGATCACACGAGTTTGGCTCAACAAAAGCATAAAATCGACAAATTTGGTTTATTCAAAACTCTTATCTAGGAGTTAAAACACGTCTAACCACTGAAGATGCCTGGAAAAAGTGAGAAAATATGAAGAAGTTAACAAATATTTTTTGAGGCACTCACATTTCATTTCGGAGACCCCGATTTAGCTAGAAACCGAAGAAAACTTAGCAAAAGCGAAATCGAGCTCCGCCAAATAAACCAAGCTGTCAAACTAAAACCATTAAATAGCATATGGAGAAGGAAATGCTCAAGAAAAACAAGCAACAGAATGGTCCCGAATTAAAAACAGCCTGGTTTCTCACCAAAATGAGTCAAACCGAGCTTTTAGGAGACCAAACTTGGCAAAACAAATTCGGTAGGAGCTCCAAAATTTTTACTTCATTATTATTCATAAAATATGCTATTTTTCGGTAGGTTTTCAGTTTAGTCGAAGCATTCTTCCTGGATTTCAAAACGACCAACCGAGCTTCTTTACGGTTTACCGAAACATCATATATGGCCACACAATTCTGCAATATTTCTACCAGTAGCTAAGTGATTCTTGTTCCTTATCTATTCCATTATTTTTCAGTACCTTTCTCATTTAATTTTACACCGGGACGGTGTAAGTTAAGTCTGGGGGATTCTTATTGTTATAATGCTTCTTATTCTTTGTTTTTTGATTTTTTTCTTAATTTTTGAGTCTTTAAAAAAAATTCCAAATCAAAAACGTTTTATTGTGTCAAAATCTGTCCGGAAACAAGCTTGAAATTGAAAAAACCACATGACTAATGACTAGTGTCCCTAATGTCTGTGTTTGACTGCAGTTTTACTGAACGAGATAGCCCAAATGGATCAGCTAACCGAGGCACCATATCACTTGATATCCAGGTAATCCTTAGCTACTCAAAAATTTAATGAACATAACTTTCTCTTCTTGGGGCTTGGTATACATTGAATCAGATTCTCTTTAGATCAAACAAAATTAAGTATACGGTTCCCCTATTCTCTTTTTAATAAACATCTTCAAAAAAAAGAATGCTTATGCTTGATAAAGAGAAAATCAATAAAAATAAAATATATAATATATAGAGATCGATAGAAAAAATAAAATGATACCCCGAAAAAGTAGGAAAACATTGATTCTCAAGAGCTGATAGAAAAAGTAAAATGGTACCCCAGAAAAGTAGAGAAAAATCAGTCTTTAAAAAGTATTTAAAAGTGAATAAGGAAGAGGAAAGGAATCGATTGTGGGCTTAAATTGTTTAGGATTCGGATTGAGTTTGAGTCTATGCGTTCTTTGATTGATAGTCCCTTGAAGAGACCGCACATTGTAGTTTTAAGGATTTGTGATGGAAAATTTGGGTCACTCTTGTTGAGTTTTGATGAATCGGGGACGTTAAGTTTGTGGTGAAAACCAGGGTTTTACCTAGATGTCAACGCGGGTATATAACGGATTTCGTCAGTCTAAGTTGCCAATAAATTCTGGAAGTTCAGGTAAGTTTCCATGGTTTCAAACCCTTCTCTGTTCTTATTTTTCTTAGCTCGAGGACGAGCTAGAAGCTAAGCTTGAGGGAGTTGATAACACCAATATTTTACAACTTTTCCTATATATTTTAGTGTGTTTTCTTAGTTTTTTAAGCAAATATATGCATTAAAAGGTATTTTTCCTGTATTTTTAGTGTTTTGAGTCATTTTAGGTCAAATTATGTACTTTGGAGCAATATGGAGCTAATTGGAGCAAAAGCTAGTTTGTGGACAATTTTCGAACATCACAAAGATTATCTAAGATGAAGGCCTTTCCATAAATGGAATTTATTGAAATTTGAGCATAAGCTAGAGAGTTGAGTTAGCTTTTATATGGAAATGATTTCACATCATTTGGAGCAGTGGATTAAGAGTTATACTAAATATACTAAAGAATGTTTCTACTGACTCGTAGAAGAAGGATGCGTAGGAAGGCTAGAACTAAAAGATCACGACTTTGATCTCAATTAAGATAACAAAAAAACCAAATTATCTGTCTTTCTGGCTTTTCCAAGACCAAGAAATCAATTCAAAAGCCCTTCCACAAGATGTCCAAGTTAAAAGGCCTTAAGGCTTGATTTTTAACCTAATTGACCTATGATTGGACAAAGCCTATTTATATTTGTTTTTATCTCTTTATTTCGTAGAGTTGCATTGTTTTAGGTTATATTAGAGTCTAAGGAGGCAGGGACGAGCCCTTAGGGGTCGTTCCATTCCCATCTCAAAGGATTAATCTTCCGTCATTGTTTAATCAATAAATCGATTTTCTCGCTCCTCTCTCGTCTTTTATAGATCTCAAGCTTTCTTCTCTTGTTTGCTGTGTGTTCTTACATTTTAAATATTGAGTAGTTTGCTAATTAGACAACATGTTATAACGAGTATATGATTATGTTTGTTAGGGATTTATATCTATTAGGGTTTATCATATACGTTATCACCTTTGCTTGAACTGTAATGATATTTTCTTACTAGGCCAGTTAGTGAATGGATCTATAGTGATATGCATTCCAAAAGCTTTAGTTACTGCTGGATTTAGTATTTGATGGGAAATTCTATTTCGGCTTCGAAAGTAGATCGATTTAGAATTGTGAACAATCAATCATACACACATAGTTAATGCATACTTGTCTTCTACAAGGGAGTCAAAAAGACGATATTCCTTGGTTGTCATCAGTATAGAATCTCGAACCTAAAAAGTGGAGAGGATTTACTACTGGGTTGTGTTCCATAACTAAGCTAAATAGTACCCGAAAATAGAACCCTTGCATTCTAGTTTACGTTCTCTATGATTTCCTATTTGTCTAACGTCAATCTTTCATTGATATTTCTTTCCTTTTAAATTCTGTTTTGTTTCATTATTTTATTCAAAATAAAAAACCAAACAACCTTTGTTTCTTCCTAGCTAGTTCGAAAGTCTATAAATCCTTAGTGCACAACTCGTCCTTGTGGGATCGATACCTGAAATACTACAACTACGTTGTGCACAGCTGTAGTGTTGTTTTTTGGGTTAAACTTGACACACATCAGTGCTTATTCCCAACAGAAGTCTGAGCAACTTGTGTTTCCATCATCTTCATGTGAGTGCTGAATGCTTGAAATTTCCCATTTAGATCGCTAGAAATGTTGTCGACTTTCTGATTATGTCTGCAGCGGTCTTGGTCTGATTCTCCAGCAATTTCTGTATCATTTGCTTCAGATCACTATCTTGGGAGGATGAAGAAGATGCTCTCTAGTTCTTATTATGATAGCCTGACTGATTATTGTTCATTAAGTTCCCTGATCTATACGGTTGGTTGATACCCATTGTTCCCAAAACCATTGTTCTGATTCTGATTCTTACTTTGATACTCTGGATTGAAAACACTTGAGTTCTGGCCGAAAGGCCTGTTTTGGAACTAGCTTTGCTGATTGAAACTTTTGTTCCCATAGTTTCCTTGGTCTCCAATGTAATTCACGTCGACTTGATTCTCATTGAGCTCTTCAGAAACGAACTCTTGGTACATTTTTCTGAGTTTCTGCTCTTGGAACATAGGTCAATCGTTCTGTTCCCTAACATAATGTACTCCTTTTTGCTCTATTCTTATCAGCTCATCAAGCTTTGACTGCAAATCATCAATTCTTTTAATATCAGTTATTGAGCTTCTTCTACCGCGATCATACTCTGACATACGATTTGCTTGGCTAGCTGCCATGTTCTCAATCAGAGTGTAGGCTTCCTCAATCATCTTGGTCATAAAATCTCCATTACTAGCAACGTTCATGACGTTCTGGTACCGTTCATCCACACTGTTGTAGAAGATATTCAACAGGTTTATGTAGGTGAATCCATGATGTGACAATCAACCATGTATGTTGGTGTCAAAAACGGCCATATCGAAATCAACGTTCAAGATTACATCTCTAATCGAACTTACTCGGAAACACGACCAACGTCTAGACTCACCG
>OVAN01002154.1:0-35212 GCA_900406275.1 Anastatica hierochuntica | reverse complement strand
TCTTAGTTTCTTTCGGACGAACAGACTCTATGCGGAGATTGGTCATGCTCGATTACCTCCGAAGCTCAGAAACCGGTTGGGGAAGAGGCAACCTGAACGATGGGAATCTCGGCGCTTTCGTATTTCCTTACGATTCCCATTTTCGAAGGAGGAAACATTGTTTCCGAGACCCTTTTCAGGCATCGATTTCGTCGAGACAATTTTTGACCCCAACAAAAATGGACATCATGCTGCGTTGGAATGTGATGTGTACATAATTTAACGCATATTTAACATCATTTAGTATGTGTTTTAGTTGCATTTTGAGTGTACATAATGCATTTTAGTGTCAAGAATCATATAATTTCATAATTGAGTCTAGTTTAGGATTATTCGCATTTTGCATGCATTTCTTTGCATTTTGTAGGGAATGGATCTTTACAAGAAAAAGAGAACTTAGGAACTTGATTCTTTGTAGAATTGATGTGAACAACAAGCATTAATCAAGGAAAAATGAAGAAGAATCAAAGAAAATGAAAGGGAATGAAGATGAATCAAAAGAAGCAAAAAGGAATGAAGGGATCAAAATGGAGCCAAAGATGTGTGTGGAGCTATGAAGCTTGGATGTTGATTCAAAGATTTATGAAAAGAAGCAAAGAAGAGAAGAATCATTTGGAATCAACATATGGTAGGCCTTGCAAAGAGGAATTATATGCAAATAATATGCCTTTCTAACGGCAATTGAAAATGCAAGAAGATACTGCTGCCCAAAGTCAGCAGCTGTCGACCTCACGGTCGATAGTAGCCTAGTTTTGAGCGAAAAAACACCCTTTGACGGGATATTTTGCTTCTAGGACACCTCCTCTTCCTCCTTCCCTATAAATATTCTCTCTTAGCCACCAAGAACACTTGTGCTACCTAAGCTCTTGTTTTTAGTTCATTGTTCATGTTTTTAAGTGATTTAAAGATTTGTAAACGATTTTGTGCTAGAATATCTTTAAATCATTTGTGTTTCTCCTCTCTTTGAATCCATTGTTATTCCTTGTTCTTCATCAAAGTTTCTCCCTTTGTCCAAGTTTCTTCCTTTCTTAGAAAGTTAGGATTTTTCTTCGATTTTGTTTGTGTTTCTTTGCTTTCAAACATCTCTTCTCACCTTATTCTCACTTCAAGCATGGAATTTCAAGAAGCAAGTGAGTAGGACACATTGGATCTTGGATTGGTAGATTAGGGAGTGATTAAGTGGTTAGATAATAATGTCTAAGGATAGAATGAACTTAGATCTCTTTGGTTTATGTGTTCTTAATGATAGATGTAGGATAAAAACTTGATCTTGACATGTATGCATTTCACGCCCAAGAGGTGTTCGATGAAATGTATAGGAGAGCCTAAAGCATGCTAAATTTAGCTTAGCCAATGAGAATTGATTGTTAGGGAGTTTAGTGACTATATATACTTGTTCTTCATGATTTCTAATTGATTTATCATTTGCAACAAGCGAGAGTTGAGTGAATGTAATCAATATAGAAATGGCCTATGGTAATGAGAGTGGATTAGGGTAGTAATGATTCCTTGGCTGTGAGATTTGTTCATTTGATTGACTCCTTTATTGTTAGTTAGCCACTTGATTACCCCTTCTCATTTGCCAATCGAAGCTCCACTTCTCTATCGTTTCAAGTCTTGTTTAGTGTGTTTAGGTTGTTTTTTCATCTTCCCTAATATCTTTGTGCCACTTTATCCCCGTTTTTATTTGCTTATCTTAGGAGATATTGTGTATTCCTAGTGTTTGAGTCTCTAGTTCTCGTGGGTTCGATCCTTAAATACTACAATCGACATAGGCTGTATACTTACGATTAGTGGGGATTGTTAGTGATTAAGGTTTATAAATTTAAAATTTGAAGTTGAGTTAATCACTAGCGGAATCTATCCCTCATCAATTTTTTGGTGTCGTTGTCAGGGAACTAAGTAGATTATCATTAAGATTTCGATTTTTCCTTAGACTAAGCTTTCTTATGTTTTGTTTTCTTTTGTTTGGTTACTAACTTTCTTTGAAGTGTTTGTTCTTTTTGCAAGGTCAATCACAAAGAAGACAGGAGATGTCTTCCTACATGAATTCAATGTTAAAGCTCATGTTGTAAGAACAAGAAAAATAGAGGTAGCTTCAAGCCCCCTAGCTACCATGGAGCTTTGATAGCTCAGGTTTTCAACCGAGATAACACTGCAAGCGCACAGAAGTACGTTGTAGTGGTTCGGGATCGAATTCACAGAGACCAAAGGTAGCAAATAGAATTTCAGTTCAAATGGGCTAAAGCGAAAAAGATGTTTTAGTAAAGATGCAATAAATCGAAATTTAAGAAGCAAAGAAACAAAAAAATGACTATGAGGTTGTAAATCAATCAAAGAAGATTTCGGTATTGGGTATTCTAAGGGAAACATTTGATTGAAGACTAAAATTATTGATTAGGGAACATGTTTTAAACCGTCTTGAACTCAAACACAATTATAGAATTGATCTACTTCCATAGTATCAATTCCCTATGTATTAGAAACCTTTAGACTAACTTCCGTTGACTCTCTGATTCTAATTATGCATTCTAAACAAGCTTGACAGGTTCATAATTCACTTAAACATCAACTTTCATTGGCTTAAGAAGAATTGCTCATTTTGGATTCTTTCAGGCATTTCAACAAATACTTTCCAGGCGTTAAACAACCTAAGATCAGAAACTAAGTGATCAGTTTAATTTCTAGCATTACGAACAATCATAGATGAAGATCCAATTGATTAAATCCCTAATCATACAATTCTAGGTCAACAATTCATGAATCCCTATGCGAGAACCCTAAACCAAACGAATAAACTACTCACTCATGTTCAAAGAATAAACACAAATCAAATCAAAGAGAGACATCACTGTATTAATATAAACAAAGAGTAAGGTTCAGAATTCTTCTCGGATTCGAAGTGCAGAAGATGATTCTTCTCCTTAGGTTACAAATCTCTCTCTTGCTTTCAAAAACTCAGGAAAATAGCATAATAATACAGGAAACACAAGCTTAGGTTTTTCATATGAAATCTTGTTCAAGATAAGTTCGATTGGGTTCTTCGTAAAATCGGTCCGCTAAACGGGATAGGGATCGATCGATCTTGAGACAAGGATTTATCGATCCTTTTCCATCTGATTGGATTTTTTCAGCCTTCAAGAAAAGTTCCTTCCATGCTTGAAATTCGTCCAAAAAGAACACAAATCCACGCCAAAAAGATCCAAATACATACAAAAAATCATATATCTCGAATAAAAACCTGTGATAAAAACCACTAAAATATTAACACATCAAATCCCCCAGACTAGAATCTTTTCTTGTCCTCACGTAAAGGAAACAAAGACTAAGCCTACGAGAAAAGAAGTTTGAAAACAAAATGGATCTTATGTTATCAAAAAACCTTACTCTGCAGTTAGAACATTCTCCCCAAGAATCGTTTCATGACCTCAAAAGCCCATCCATACTCTAAAATCTGGACCTACAAACTCAGATTATGTTGGTGTCAAAAATGGCAACATCGAAATCGACGCCCAAGATTCCCTAATAACTCTCGATAGATATCGAGATACGAATTTCGAGGCGATAGAAATCACCGTAAACATCGAGTAATCACATCATTTCGGAGATACGAGCAAGGTCTGGTCACCAGTGGGCGACTAGACTCTCTCCGAAAGTCTAGTCGCCCGTGGGCGACTAGACATGGATCACGTCTAGTCGCCCATGGGCAACTAAACACGAATCACATCTAGTTGACCATGGGTGACTAGACTCTCACGAAAGTCTAGTCGCCCATGGGAGACTAGACTCATGCCAAAGTCTAGTCGCCCATGGGCGACTAGACACAAACCATGTCTAGTCGCCCATGGGAGACTAGATACGTAAAATGTCTAGTCGCCTAAGGGCGACTAGACTTTCGACAACGTCTAGTTGCCCATGGTTGAGTAGACCACATCTTCTCAATCAACTTCTCCCTCGAATCTCGGTTCGATTGTCTCTTGTTTCGTCTAGATTAGAGTCTCCGTTGAAGTTTCGCGACAATAATAATAAAGACTTGTTTCGGAAACAGATATGAGATGACAAATCATAGTCTGTCTCCACGTATGCAGCATTACTCATACACCATCATATCAAAATAAAAATGCCACTCATTGATGCAAAATCGCAAAGCGGCGGGGGATTCATAGCCATATATGGCTAGTCCGGAAACATCAAAAACAAAAAATGGTCATATCTGACCGGAACAAACCATAAATAAAGACTAACGCCCCGAATGGGGCTGCCACCTCACTCATCATCCACGAGTAGGACCTCATCTTCACCGGCTACATTACCAGAATTTGGAGCCACATCATCTCCTCCTCCCCCCTCGGCGTCGTCAAGCTCGATGCCCACGGGATCCTGCCTCTTAGGGTTATCGGAAAACGGCGGAAGGGAACAATCAGATTTTAGAGCCGCAAAGATAGAGCCGATGTCCTCCTCAGATGCCTCCAACTCTGCTTGGTGAACGGACAGCTTGGCCTCTTCGACCTGCAGAGACGGGGACTCTTCATCAAGAAACATCTGAATCTCGCTCATTGTTCGCTCGATAACCGCCATGGCAAGATCCCTGTTGTGGATGTCCATCAATGAATCAAGAGAGCTCGCAATCTTGGCGAAATTACTCCGAAAAACGGCGTACAAAGCGGCCCTCGACTCAGCTACGGCCTCCGCAATCCCACGACTCGATGACATTTCCTCGTGCTGCATCCGACGCTGCAAACGACGCAACTCTGAGGCTTTAACCTTCCTATCCGTCTTCTCCGTCTTCCCGAGATATTGGTTGAGCTCGCCAATCCGAGTCTTCAACCGAGATACCTCAAGGGAATGGACATCCTCGATACCCTTCAATTTCCTCTCAAACCGCGATGACTGGTCCTTCGATTCAGCAAGCTCTTTCTTAAGACGCTCGACCTCCGACCCGCAGTCATTAAGAATCCAGTCGATCAAAGATATGAACTGCGCGAAAGGGAGAGTAAGACAAAAAAGAGCGTGAGAAAAGAGCCGCGGAACGAACCTTGGCACGATGATGCGATCGTACGCTCGGGCCAGAAGCTCCTAGAGGCGAAGGTCCGATCTCGATCTCTCTGACACACCTCTTCTTCCTAGCCACCTCAATGCTGGCACAAGCCCTTCTGCGCCCCTCCAAAGCAACGACGGGAGTGGCGCTGGAAGCACGTAGGCCTAGGACGATCTCTCGCCTGACCGAGGGAGGAGGCATCGAATCAAGCCCCTGCTCTGAATCACTAACAAGAACAGGAGTCGTCGAAAAATCCATCGGGTGGATCGTCCCATCTTCTGGAACAATCGGAGAAGGAGGTGGCAACACGAATTTGGGAACTAGTGACGCAGTCGGGTTGTAGAACCCACCAAGGGAACAATAACAATTTCCTCCACCTTGGCCTCTCGACAAAACAGATCATCTTGAAAGGCCAAGTATTTGGCCACGTGTGCCGGGATAGCTTCACGAGTCGGGGAACTCGAAGGGATCTCCGAAGGGGCGGCTCCACCTCAGCGTCATTGTCTTTCTGTCCATAAAAAGGGGAAGTCATGTTGTCTCGGCAGAGCTATCAAATCAAAAGTTTGAAGAAGTGAGGAATGAATGAGGAATGAGAGAGGGAGTTTAATATTTATAAGGATTTCTACGTAATAAAATAGTCGATAAAATTTGTCTTCGCAATCATCTCGACCGTAGATTATGATTAAAAACACACCACTTGCCCGCAAGAGTCGCAATCGAAACTTGCGAGCTGGGGGGGCTAACTGTTGGGGTCAAAAACGTCAATATCAAAATCAACGCCCAAGATTCCCTAATAACTCCCGATAGATTTCGAGATACGAGTTTCGCCCACGAGATACAAGATTCCCCAAGACTCTCATGAAAGTCTAGTCATCCACGGGCGACTAGACACAGATCACGTCTAGTCGCACCTAGGCGACTACACTCTCACGAAAGTCTAGTCGCCCATGGGCGACTAGACACGGATCACGAGTCTAGTCCCCCAAGGGCGACTAGACACAAACCGTGTCTAGTCGCCCATGGCGACTAGACTTAAGCCAATGTCTAGTCGCCCATGGGCGACTAGACACGTAACATGTCTAGTCAACCAAGGGCGACTAGACCTTCGACAACGTCTAGTCACCCACAGTTGAGTAGACCATGTCTTCTCGATCAACTTCTCCCTCAAATCTCGTTTTGATTTTCTCCCGTTTCGTCTCGATTGGAGACTTCGTTNCAATAATGGTAAAGACTTGTGCTTTTCGTAAAAACTTCGTATCGATCGTATAAAACGATAACGGTTAACTCGAACACCGACATTGTCTTAACTATACGATCGGCCTTATCATTTCACGAATCCGTCACCATGAAGCCGTACAAATAACGATTTCTCAGAGAGAAATCGTAAAAATCACTTGGTCGCTAAACGGCCCAGGATGGCCCAAAACGCGACAAAAGTCCACTTATGATTTCGAAACGAGAACGGGCCCAAGTGCGTTAACGATTTACCTGAGTTTCGTGAAAGATAAAAGGAAAATACGATAAAGTCAAATTCTGAAGATAAATATGGAAAACTCGTAAAGATAAGGAATATTCTTAAAAAATGGAGTATTCCCACGGAAGGATATGCTAAAATCTAGGGCGGAAAAGGAAACGAGATCAGCTTATGAAGGCATATAAAAGAGGTGCTAAGGAGAACGAGGAAGGATGACACAAAAATTTCTTCATAATTCATACTAGAGCTTTAGGTTTATTTTCGTTTTTGCTAGCGAGCTACATCTCAATTAGGTTTACAAGTCTTACGCTGTTAGAACTAGGATACTCGCCAACAGCTCTCGCGACCATGGCTTATTACCTGTTGTATCGCTCAACGCAGATTCGTAATAAGATCTCTATTGCTCTATTTTCTTTCGATTCTCTTTTACTTTTACTTCGTCGTCTGTTTTCTTCGTACTTTTGATCTATCCTTGTTTGGTTTAGCAAAAATCCAGGATCTCAAAGAAAGTTAGAATTTCCTGACTTTCCTTCGATTACGATAATTGACAGTGCGAATGTCGCTTCCCACAACTTCCACGTTAATAACTCTCTACATTTATTCAAGATTGACATGAAACTTTTCACCAAAAAACTGGTAATCAGGAAATCAGGCTAGGTATTCAAGGCTTTTAGTGGTAAGACGTAGGGTGTTTCAGGTATCAAAAACTGCGTCAGGATGCAATACATTATGCAAAATCGCAGGAGAGAAAGAGTGTATTGATATCCATGTCCCCTAACTACCCAAGTACAAACCACCAATCAAAAGTAAACCGAATACGTGCAAACTTCAGGGTGAATCCAATCAACAATATAGTATGCAAATGCTAATTTCTAAACCAGATTTAAAGAAATAGAATTGAATTTTCGTTTTTATATATACAAACGAAAATCTGGTAGAAATTAGCATATCAATGACGTTTTAAAATTTTAAAATACCTATTCAGCTTGAAGAAATGCAACATATCCATCTAAACCTCTAAAACACCCAACACGAAATCAGACACTCATGACCGTGTCTAAACAACCTAAAATGTTCAATCCTACCTTAGCAATTAAAAGGATCATGTCTACCCTATTCTCTCTATTGTTTTTACACATGTATGCATATAAGATCAAAAAAAATGCATGGAGATTTGAAGGAGATTAGGTAAGGGTGTGGTGCCAGAGTAAAGATGAGTCTGGTCACTCACAATTACCGAAAATGATGGTAGAAAAATGGGGGTGTAATCCAGAATGATGGGTTTGATTCTTGATTTCAAGTTCCTGGATCAAAGCAATTAAGTTCATTAGTAGGCCAAATAAAATAGAGTTAATATCATTTTAGACAAAAGTCTGAGTTCCAGAGATTTCTTGTGGGGAGTTTGGTCATGAGGTATTTCGGTTTGCCTGCACTAAAAGTCCAAATGAAATGGTCAATGAGAATATAAATAAAGTGTATGCGCAAAGATAATAGTCTGAAATCATCGAAAAGCATAAACAATCCATAAATGACTCAATAAAAACATCAAAATGACTCAAACAACACCAAAAGAAAAAGAAAAACATAAGTAGCCTCCCCCAGACTTATCTCACACTGTCTTGGGGTGAAACAAATCCAAGGAAGGGGTAAGTAGCAAATAGAAAGAAAAATAATAGTCCAAATAAAAAGAAAAACAAAACAGAAATGAAAAGAAAAAGGAAGGAGAACTACTGAGCTGTTCTGGAAGTGCTAGGCCTATGTTTGGATGTGGTTTGGGGTGCCTACCTGCATCTCCAGAGGTAGAGTCTGCTCTCCTCTTGGAGTGCTCCTCACTCTGTCTAGCCTCCTCTCGCACAAGAGTCGCACGAGACTCCTCCTCATCAGACTCCTCGCTCTCAGTCTCCTTGTCATCGTCATCGTCATCTGCAGCAGCTGCAAGAACTGGTGGCCTTGTGCGCCTAATAGCATCCTCACAAACAGACCTGCTAGGAAAAGAAGAAAGTAACCTCCCTATCTTGGAGAGCCCTCTAGCGAAGCGCAGCATGAGAGATCTCGTCCTTTGATGACTCTGAACGGTCCGAGCTCTCAACTAAGCAGCAATAGCAGAAGGAGGTGGTGGCGGGTCAAGCTCGTAGGCACTAAAATCCTCCGGAGATAGCTCCGTGATCTAAGGATCAATGGGTGCAGCAGGTGGAGGCATATGAGCCTCATAATCATCATCATCATCAGCAACACGGTCCCCGACAGGACCTGAAGAACCCTTCTTGAAAGAAGGGGGACAGGGACAAAGACGCTCTGGAGGGGGTAGAAACTCAACTCCTGATGAATCAGCTAAAGATGTCAAGTCCAAGCATGACAGCTCGATGTAGAGAGACCTCTGCTGGCGGTCCTGGAAGTAATAAATGAATGGTCTCGAACTATCTATATTATCCTTCCAGGGGAAGCTAGAATGGCGCAGTCATTGAGATGCTTCCCATCGAGGAAAGCATAAAGAGGTCGTCGTCGCGCTGTATCCCCACCTGCTTGGGGGAGGTTGCAGCAAAAGACTTCTTCTCAAAAGCCACCACCTTGAAGAAGGCAAATTTGTCAGCAACCACTGCAGTCATGTTCAGATCCGTAGCCGCCATATAACGGATCTGGGGTGCCAAGTCCCATGTATGTCCAACACCAAGAAAAAGAAGTCCCAACTCGTCATTGGTCACAGCAGCCTGGATAGACTTGGCATAAATGTGCGAGCTAAGAACCTTGGTCGCGAGGCGAAGGACAAGATTGCGGATACG
Source organism: Anastatica hierochuntica (assembly GCA_900406275.1). Taxonomy (NCBI): domain Eukaryota; kingdom Viridiplantae; phylum Streptophyta; class Magnoliopsida; order Brassicales; family Brassicaceae; genus Anastatica; species Anastatica hierochuntica. Next base: position 25,881 of record OVAN01002154.1, on the reverse strand, counting down.
CGACTGCTTTGCACTCCGAGAGACAAATTGCCCAGCAGCAATAAAGTCCCAGAACTCAGTGAACCTCGGAAAAGTTGGTACCCAAGTACCGCAGCCTTGCGCAAAACCAAAAACTCTAGCCAAGTCCATGAGAGATAGAGAATAAAACTGACTCTGCACGATGAAAGAGAATGTGCCTTGGCCAGCCACCATGTTGTCAAAATCCGGATTCACACAACGTGCAGAGGCTAGAAACTCCCAACACAGGTCGGGGTAGACATGCTCCTAAAGGTCCAACAAGCCTCAGAGTCCCATCCTGCAAAGAGAGCATAAAAGTCATGTTGAATACCAAAAGCCTCCAGGAGGTTGTCATCAACGACTCGAGTCATCAGGAATGTGATGTGTCCCAAATCCTCTAGGAACTGCGTGTCATATTGGTCCCACTCTTGAGTAACCGGACGGTTTGCAGGATGTGTGCGATCACTCCTCTTGAACCGATGGTGTAGAAGGGAGATAAATGGATTCTGCGCCTTCAAAATCTCTCCCATCTTTCGTCTACCAATAATCTGCGAAAATAAACACTTGGAAACCAAATTAGAACCCAAATCAAGATGATGCAAACATGAAAATCATTCACTCGAGTTTAGAGAGTAATGTTTTGCGAAAACCAAACTCATAGATTTTCAAATCACTCATCAAGGCAAGAACAATATCGAATATGTCAAATTTTCATTTTGCATTTTAAATCCAAGTTAAAAAATCAATTCATCATAAATAGTCATAAAAAAATGTTGTAATTAAATATAGAAATGCCACAAAAGAACTAAATCATCAATACCCAAGACAAATAATGAAGAAACATGAATTCTCGCAAAAATCTGGCGTACGAAACGCGAAATCACAAAATCACCAAGTTCAATCCTTAAAAACGCTAAATCTAGGTGCAATCCTACTGCTAAAAATCTAAGAACATGTGTATAAGGTCATTCTAGTACCAAACATTGATCAAAATCCAAGAAATCAAAAGTTCCCAAATTTCTCCGAAAAATCTGCTAGTAGAGATTGTGGAAACATACCTTAGATTTTGCGAAATCTGATCATGTAGAAAGATAGAGCACAAAATTCTCTTGAATTTAGACTCAAAAATGACTCAAATTCGTTGAGAATTGATGAAAATCGAGATCTAGGGCGATTTTTTTCGTTTTGGTTTGAGAGGAAGTTATGAGACTTACATGTGTGTTGTCACGATTTAAGTTGTTTTCGGGTCAAGGATCGATCGATCTTTGGACAAGGATCGATCGATCCTTGTCCCTATTTGTTGGAACAAAATAAGACAAAGATCGATCGATCCGAGGACAGAGATCGATCGATCCCTGTCATTCTGTCTTGATGTTTCTGTTTTTTACAATTACAAAGCTATAAAAAATACAAAAACATCAAAAACACCAAAAACCAAAAAATTTAAAACGTAAAATACTAAAAAAAAATGTAAAAATCAAAGAGAAAACTACCTAGTGGTTTGCTTCCCACTCAGCGCTTGTTTAAAGTTTCGAGCCTCACTGTAATGCAATTAGATGGCAGGTGGATCCGTCAAAAGAATTCGACTTCTTTCGTCGGATGGCTAGTCTGCAATGTATGGCTTAAGTCTCTGGCCATTCACAGTAAATTTCCTCCCATTTTCATCAAGAACAACAGCTCTATATGGTCGCATCTCAGCAATAAGGAATGGTCCCGACCAACGAGGTTTGAGCTTTCCTGGAAACAATCCCCAAACGTGAGTTAAACAACATTACCTGATCTCCTACAGCGAAATGTCGTGGAATGATCTTCCTATCATGGAATGCTTTGGTCCGCTCCTTGTAGATCCTTCTGTTCTTTAAGTACCCATGCGTATCTCGTCAAGTTCATTGAGTTGAATCATCCGCTTCTCAGCTGCAGGCTTGATGTTGAACTTCATCAACTTCGTAGCCCGAAGTCTTTGGTACTCGAGTTCAACAGGCGAATGGCATGTCTTTCCATACGCCAAATGAAATGGTGTAGTGCCTAGTGGTGTCTTGTAGGCAGTGCGATATGCCCATAGCGCATCATCTAGCTTCATAGCCCAATCTTTTCGCGTTTTGCCTACAATCTTTTCCAAGATTCCCTTGATTTCCCTGTTGGAAATCTCAACTTGTCCACTTGTTTGAGGATTGTAAGGCATGGCTACCTTGTGTCTAACTCCATGCTTCTTCAGCAAATTCTCAAAAAACTTGTTGATAAAATGGGATCCTCCATCACTTATTACCACTCTTGGCACACCAAAGCGAGGAAAAATCACATATTTGAACATCTTTAGGACCACTTTGGCGTCATTAGAGGGGCTGGATAGTGCCTCAACCCACTTAGAGACATAGTGTATTACATCCAAAATGTATTGATTTCCATAAGAAGATAGGAAAGGTCCCATTAAATCAATACCCCTTACGTCAAAAACCTCTACTTCAAAGATGAAGTTCTAAGGCATCTCATTCCGCATACTGATGTTGCATTTTCTTTGACAAGCATCACACTTAGAAACGTAATCATGGGCGTCCATGAAGAGTGGTTTCCACCAAAAACCTTCCTGTAATACTTTCGAAACAATTTTGAAAGTAGCAAAATGTCCTTCATATTCAGAGCCATGGCAGTGATACATAATACCTTGCACCTCAGACTCTGGAATACACGTGCGAATAAGTCCATCAACGCATCTCTTTTAGAGAAAAGGATCATCCCAGAAATAATGTCTGACATCTCTGAGGAACTTCTTCTTCGTATCGCCTGCGAAATTTGGTGACTCCACATCTGCACTCAGAAAATTTGCAAAATCTGCAAACCAAGGAATTTCATCGTGAATCTGTCTAATGGCAAAACAATCAACATTATCCATGTACTCATCCTCCAGCAAGGAAACCATATAGACATTCTCCTCAGGGAGACTATCATCGAGTGGTGTATGAGCTTCCACTTGCATTCGAGATAAATGGTCTGCAACACCGTTCTAGATATCACGCTTATCACGAATTTCAAAATCAAATTCCTGCAAAAGTTAAATCCATCTCAAAATTCTCATTTTAGCATCTTTCTTAGTCATAAAGTAACTCAAAGCTGCATGATCAGTGTGAACTATGACTTTCGACCCCACCAAGTACTGTCTGAATTTCTCAAATGCGTAAACCACAGCTAGAGGCTCCTTCTCCGTAGTCGCATACTTGATCTGAGTGTCATCAAGTGTTCTGCTGGCATAGTAGATCACATGGAGCTTCTTGTCCTTTCTTTGACCCAACATTGCTCCTACCGCGTAGTGACTGGCGTCACATATTACCTCGAAAGGTAAATCCCAATCCGGTGGCTGCAACAATTGGAGCGCTCACAAGTGCTTCCTTGATTGTCTGAAAAGGTAACAAACAGTCAATATCAAAAATCAAATTTGACATCCTTACAGAGCAATCGAGTCATAGGTCTGGCTATATTGGAAAAATCTTTGATGAACCGTCTGTAGTACCCTACATGTCCGAGAAAGCTGCAGACATCTTTGATAGAAGTAAGATGTTGCAGGCTCGTCCTCACCTCCATCTTGGCTTTATCAACTTCGATCCCTCTTTCAGAGATTTGATGGCCAAGCACAATCCCATCCTCACCATAAAATAACATTTCTCCCAATTCAAAACCAAGTGTTTCTCTTCACATCGTTCTAAAACCCTGCAAAGGTTAGATAAACAATTAGAAAACGAAGGAACCATAAACAGAAAAGTCATCCATGAAGACTTCCATGATATCTTCGATCAAGTAAGTGAAGATAGACATCATGCATCGATGGAAAATCGCAGGTGCATTGCATAATCCAAATGACATTCTCCGGTAAGCATACGTCCCATATGGACATGTGAATGTAGTCTTTTCCTGGTCCGCCGGATGAATAGGAATCTGAAAGAAACCTGAATAGCCATCAGGAAAGCAATAATAAGGATGGTTAGCAAGTCTTTCCAGCATTTGATCAATAAAAGGAAGAGGAAAATGGTCCTTTCTCGTGGCCGAATTCAGCTTCCTGTAATCAATTCACATCCTGTGGCCTGTGATAGTCCTAGTGGGAATGAGCTTGTTCTTCTCATTAGTGATGACAATAATTCCACCTTTCTTTGGAAAAACATGTACCGGACTCACCCATTAGCTGTCAGAAATTGGATAGATAACACTCGCACTCAAAAGTTTAAGAATCTCCTTCTTGAAAACTTCCATAAACTTAGGATTGAGTCTCTTTTGATGTTCGATGGAAGTCTCCTCCAAGTGGATCCTATGCATGCAGAGATCTGGAGAAATACCTTTAATATCATCCAAAGAATATCCCAACGCTTTTCTATACTTCCTTAACTTCAAAAGAAGCAAGGCAGTCTCAGCATTGTCATATTAGCATTGACAATTACAGGATATGTGGAGTTAGGACCTAAGAAAACATACCTTAGTCCTGTAGGTAGATGCTTGAGCTCGACTTTTGGAGGTTTCAGTTCGCTCCAATCAGCACACAAACTCACCAAAAATGATGTAGAAGTCGTAGGTGATGGCTCTTTGAGCTTGATAAAAGCGACATGCTTCTCAACAGCAGGTGCTGAATCAAGCAATTCAGCAACCTTAGAAGTACCTGCATCCAAAAACCCATATTCACTTTTAATTTGAGTTAAGGCTAACTATAATGGATCCTCAATGTAGAGCTCTTCAGCAGAGTCTTCGATCACATCAGCAAGTATATCAACCCTAAACGTGTGCCCATCAAAGGTAGCCTTCTTCATGGATTTCTTGATGTTGAACTTCATAGTCAACTTCCCAAGTCGGAGATCTATCTGGCCGTTCTGCACATCAATCATGGCTCTAGCACTAGATAAGAACGGTCTTCCAAGGATAATAGGATCCTTGGGTTTTTTTCAAGCTCCAAGACAACAAAGTCTGTGAAAACATATCCCTCTCCAACTCCAACGGGAATGTTATCTAGAATACCCACTAGTCTTCGAATAGACCTATCTGCAAGCACCAAAGACATTCTCGTGGGTTTCTAGTTAGTCAAATTCAGACGTTGCGATACCGAGAGTGGCATCACACTAACTCCTGACTCCAAATCACAGAGACATCGCTCAAAGGTAAGCAATCCAATCCTGCAAGGCAATACGAAAGGACCTGGATCCTCGCGTTTCTCCGGTTCGATGTTCTGAAGGACTATACTACACTCTGCAAAAAGAACTGACACACCGTGCTATAGTGTCATACAATCTAAAATAATCTCCTTCATGTACCTCTTAAGAGAAGGTACCATCCTATCTGCTTCGATAAAAGGCAATCGTACATGTAAATCACCAACTAGATTCTTTAGCTTTTCGTACTTGCGTTCCTTGATCTTTAGATGGAGCCTGGAAGGATACATAGGCTTGGGAACATATGGCAGGGGTGGTACATACTGACCCTCAACCTCTCGTGCATTCATTTCATCATGAAATCCGATGCACTTCCTTCAGGATTGATCGATCCTTGTCCTTCTGTCCCAAATTTTTACTTGCCATGGATCGATCGATCTTTAGGCAAGGATCGACCAATCTCTGTCCTTCTGTGAGTGACAAGTTTTTCAACTCTTTAACACTTCTCAGCACAATGGTACTGCAGTATTCCTTCGGATTCTTCTTCGATTTGAGTGACGAGTTTTTCAACTCCTTACCACTTCTGTTGCTCGCAGAAGTCTAAGCAACCTATGTTTCTAGCAATTTCATGTGAGTTCTCAATGTCTCGAACTTCCCATTGAGATCAGTGTACATATTATCCACCTTTTGATTTAAGTCCGCAGAGGACTTTGTCTGATTCTCCAGCACTTGATACAACATCTTCTCCGCTCACTATCTTGAGAAGACGCAGAAGATTGTCCCTGGTTCTGATTCTGATACCCCGACTGATAGTTGTTCTTGAATCCTCCTGAACCAAACTGCTTCTGCTGATAGCCACTATTTCCAAAGCCACTGTTCTGATTCTTGTTCTAAAACCTGGAGTTGAAGACACTCGAATCCTATTGGAATGGCTTGTTCTTGAATTGGTTTTGTTGGTTGAAACCTCTATTACCAAAATTCCCTTGACCTCCAATGTAATTCACATATACTTGTCCACCACTCATCTCCTCGGACATGAATTCCTGATACATCTGTCCCATCTTCTGCTATTGAAGTATAGGTGCATCTTTCTGCTCCCCAACAAAGTTCACTCCTTGTTGATCTCTCCTTATTAGCTCAGTGAGCTTTGACTGCAGATCATCAATTCTCTTCGCATCTGATGATACAACTCCTCTACCACGATCGTAATCTGATCTTAGATTGGCCTGACTAATCGCCATGTTATTCACCAATATATAAGCCTCCTCCACAGTGCTAGTCATGAAATCACCATCGCTCGCAGTGTCCATAACATTCTGATATTTATCCTCAACCCCATTGTAGAAAATGTTAAGGAGATTCCAATATGAGAACTCATGATGGGGACAATCATTGAGGTACTCCTTGAATCTTTCCCAAACTGCATGAAAACTCTCAGAACCCAATTGGTGAAATCCTGCAATCTTGTTTCGGAGAGACATAGACCTCGATTTCGTGAAGAAATGCCCAAGAAAAGCAGCCTTAATTTCATCCTATGTCCTCAAAGAATCAGACTCTAGACTATTGTACAACCTCGTAGCTTTGTCATTCAGAGAGAAATGAATAACCTGCATTTCTGAGCTTGAGCAGGTACTCTGTTGGGCTGGATAGTATTGCAGATGGCTTCAAATTTTTCCAGATGTACATTGGGTTCTGTGATGGCAACCCATAAAATTCATTGTGCTGCACCAAGTTATTGAGACCAGTCTTGATCTCAAAGTCTCTTCTCTCTATGGGAGGCGGATGAATCCCAACACGATTCACATAAAAAGCCTCCGGAGTGTCATATTGCGCCAAAGTCCTCCTCTATTGAGGTTGATCTGCGCGTTGTTGCCCCTTAGCTGCAAAATTCAGCAGGCCAATTTGCTGAGCTCCAGAATCAGCATTACCACCACCTCCAACAGGTGGGACATCTCCTGGAAGGATTCCAGGAAAGAGAGGATTTTGATGAACTTGAAGATTCTCATTGCGGTCACTCATGATTTCCGTGAACTCAAACTCCTCAATAACCTCAAGAAGCTTCTCCTTCTTCTTCTGTCTCTCTAGACACGCAGGTTCAAGCTCAAAATCGAGAAGATTTGCGATCCCCTGGCTTCTAGTATGAGGCCTGTTCATGCACCTGAAAGCACAAAAACAAAGAAGAAAAAGAAGAGATTAAACAAAATAAAGAAAAATGCCTTAGGAACGCAATGATCCTAGGTTCTAAGACGACCTATTGGTCCCTGAAAACGGCGCCAGAAAACTTGATAGCTCAGGTTTTCCTACGAGATAACACTGTAAACGCACAAAAGTACGTTGTAGTGGTTCAGGATCGAATCCACAAAGACCAAAGGTAGCACGTAGAAATTCAGATCAAATAGCGGGCTAAAGCGAAAAGATGTTTTGGTAAAGCTGTAGTAAATCTAAATCTATGAAGCAAAGAAAGCAAACAAATGACTACGGGTTTGTAAATCAACCAAATAAGAGTTGGGCAATGGATAATCTCATGGAAACATTTCATTGAAGACTCGAATTTTTGATTTGGGAACATGTTTTAAACCATCTTGAACTCAAACACAATTATAGAATTATCAATTTCCTATGTATTAGAAACCTTGAGACTAACTTCCGTTGACTCTCAGATTCTAATCATACATTCTAAACAAGTTTGATAGGTTCACAATTCACTTAAACATCAACTTCCATTGGCTTAAGAAGAATTGCTCATTTAGGATTCTTTTAGGCATTTAAACAAACACTTTCCAGGCGTTAAACAACCTAAGATCAGAAACTAAGTGATCAGTTTAATTTCATGCATTATGAACAATCCTAGATGAAGATCCAATTGATTGAATCCCTAATCATACAACTCTATGTTAACAATTTAANAAGATTCAATTGATTAAATCCCTAATCATACAATTCTATGTCAACAATTTATAAACTACTCACTCATGATCAGAGAATCAACACAAATCAAATCAAAGAGAGACATCATTATATTAATCAATAAATAAAGAGTAATGTTCAGAATTCTTCTTGGATTCGAAGTACAAAAGATGATTCTTCTCCTTAGGTTACAAATCTCTCTCTTGCTATCAAAAACTCAGAAAAATAACGTAATGATACAGGAAACACGAGCTTAGGTTTTTGTTATGAAATCTGGTTCAAGATAAGTTTGGTTTGGTTCTTCTTAAAATCGGTCCGCTAAATGGGACAGGGATCGATCGATCTTGAGACAAGGATCGATCGATCCTTGTCCATCTGATCGGATGGTTTTTAGCCTTCAAGAAAACTTCCTTCCACGCTTGAAGTCTGTCCAAAATGCAATCTTTTCGCACATCCACACTCGCTTCCTTTAAAAACAATAAAGAACACAAATCCGCGCCAAAAAGATCCGAATACTTACTAAAAACCATAAATCTCGAGTAAAAACCTGTGATAAAAACCACTAAAATACTAACATATCAAGCTTATGAGCTATCCACTTCAAGAGAGCATCAACCACATGGGTATTATGCTCCACGGAATTCTCATGAATATGGTGAGAGGTACCATCCTAGAAAGGAACCTTACATTGTTAAAGAACTTGATTCTCCCAAACCTTCAAAAGTTGAAGAGATGTACAACATGGTTAAGGAGTTGTTACAGTCACAAAAGGACATAAATAATTGGTTGATTGAAGGATTTGAGAGGATGGATGCCACTAATCATCAACCATATAAGAACTATGCTCAAAGACGTGAATATGAAAAGGGTGAGAGATACCATTCTAGGAACATGGAACAAGAAGGTCAAGAGAACCATTCTCCCCAAGTCTCAAGAGAAGATGAGAACCACAACTTGCTTAAGAAGTTGTTGGAAGAACAAGAAAGGGGAAGAGTTGAGAGAGAAAGATATTTTGATTCCCTTTGTTCAAAGATGGAAGATATGGCCAACAACTTTAGCTCTCAAATGGAGGATAAAATGGTACATATTGAGGAAACAAACACAAGAATTATACTAACGGTTGAAGAGAAAGAAGAAACGAGTCTCCCTCTTGACAAAATCGAAATATTCAAAGCAAATACAAGTTCTATTGTAGAGAGTTTTGAAGAGGAAGATCAAAGCAAGGATGAAATCCTAATTGAGGCCGAAGAATCTATTACGGAGTTTGAATCACAACTTGGATGCACGGTAGATGAAGATCTTGTGAAAAGATATGATGATGAAGCCGAAACCGTTTGTATCTCAAGTGATTCATTCCACAACATCAAAGAAGTAGTAGACATGGTTGGAAAGAATCTTGAAGACCCTGTGGAGAGTGTATTGGTGACCGAATTTAGAAAGGAAGAAGAGGAGGTTTCCATCGACAATGAAGCCTCAAGCAAAGAAGAAGCCACACAAGAATATATTCAAGAAGAAGAAGAGAGCATCAATGAATTTGAAGAACTCTTCGATTTCCTAGTGTGGAAGATATGAATACCAAGTTTGAGGAAGATGCACAAAAAGAATGGAGTCTCCCAACCAAAGAAGAACCACATGTGATCTCCATGGCCAAGAAGGAAGTCAATATAGAAGAGTCTATGGAGAAACCAAAAGAGAACATTTAGGAACCACAACAAAGGTTTCAAGAAGATGAGTCTCCAATGGACAAGCCTTTTGACAAAGACTTTGGCTTCATCTCCACCATAGAAGTGAGCATAGATGATCCAAGAATGATTCATTTTGAGGAAATAAGGATGAAGAAATTGAAGGGGTGGTTCTATGATGAGTATGAGTCGGGTGATCCATGGTTCCATCAAGGGAACCTAAAAACAAAGTCACGCTAAGGGAATTTAAACAAAGCGCACTTGGAAGGCAATCCCTTGAATATCCTTTCTATTATGCTTTAATTTCGAGTTTTTGATTATGTATGTGTCTTTGGTTGGCTTGCAAGTGTGTTCTGGGAATAAAAGTAACTTTAAGTTGAGCTTAGTGATTTAGAATGCTCTCCAAGTCTTATTTGCTAAATGAATTGTTTGAATTTTATTTAGACACTTGATTAGGGACGCCTAAGAGTAGTGTTTATGCATGAATTTTATTTCGTGTGGTCTTATATTAGCATTGGATTTGTGCATTTGATCTAAACTTTGTGATAAATGGCTAGTTTCTAAGTTAATTGTTTGAATCCATGAATAATTTGAAATAAGCATAACTTAAGAAAGTGTCTAGTTCAAGAATTTGAGTTTGATTTGGTCTTGAGAAATGGATTAAGCATGATTACTTAGGAAAACGAATGTTGATTTAGCTTGAGCTTGGAAGTTATTTGAATGATTTTGCTAAGTTGATATGAGTAAAACCGATTTAGTAATGACTTATGTGCTTGAAATGGATTATGGTCCTTACTATCACTTAGTATTTCATTCGTATTTAATTGTCTCTTGATACTTACATTACCTATTCTCTTTTTTAGGTACCAAGCTCAATTCAAATGTCACAAAGCATAGCTTATAAGAAGAAACTCAAAGAGTACAAAGAATCTTCAAAAGAATTCTCTTCAAATTCCAAAACTCCCCCACTCATTCATGCAAAAATGGTGCAAGGTACAAGTTCATTACCCTCGTATATACATTTAGTTGCATTTGTGTTTTGAAACTCTCTCTCACGGTTTGAGATTCACCGAGACGGTGAAATTTAAGTCTGGGGGAGGGAGTAGTTACTAATTCACGTTTTCTTTGTCTTGTTTTCTTTTCTCATACCTTGAGACTTACATTGTATAGAAAAAATTACATCAAATTTTCAAATTTTTGCAATTTGGTTAGAATCATAGGGGATTGCATATGCATTTGCATAGGGAACAAATATGATTGCCTTGTAGATAGTTGAGTCTTGCTTAATGTTTAGTGCCCTCATTAGAAGTACAATATTGCTTAGACCACTTAGAATTCAATGGAAATTCCATTTTTGGAATTAACCTCTTGAAGTCTTAGGTGAATGTTGAAACTTGTTATCTTTTAAGGCAATCTCAACTAAGTCGAACCTAAATTAGACTTAATAATCTTGCTTATAGACTTAGTGGTACTTAACCGTGGATAAACACGAGACACTTGAGCTATATTTACCATTTTTACCACACTTCTTAGCTCAAGTGGCTACTCTAACTTTTAGAGTAGTTACCTCACCATTGATCAATGCTTAGACTTTCCTTTCAAACCCCCTAATATTTTGAATGTGAGGCCTCTTTCGGAAAGTGAACACATGGGAAAAATCTCGTGTGCAAAGAAGTTGAACAACAAGGGAGTGCTTCCTTAGGATAAGCCTCACTTTAAGGCTAATTTGAAATTTAGGGAGGTTGTTCTTTGATGTTCATATCAGTTTTTGGGTATGGTAATGTGTTGGTATCTCAACCATGGGAAGTAGAGTCTTAAAGTTAGATCATCCAAAGTTTGGTTGGTAATAAGAGAAAGATGAAAACAGTAAAGAAAGAAAAGAAGAAGAAAATCAACTAGAGATTAGAAAAAGAATAGCTCTAACCTTAGCGATTATAAGAAAAGTCTAGAAGAGTCCAAACTTAAAGTCTAAAAAAAGAAAAATGAATCAAAATTTTGTTTAGAAAGTGGCTCTAGTTGTCATAAGAAGAAAGAGAAAATTGAGCTTAAGTGAGTAAAAGGATCTTGGTTTCAAGGATCGTAGGGTAATTAAGTAGACTTAGGCATTTTTGGGTGGGAATTATTAGAGGTAAGTAAGACTTTGTATGTATTAATTCTTAGAATCCACCTCACTTTTGTCTAATGTCTTGCACTACTTTTTAAGAAAAACCACCTTAAAACGAATGAAACCCTCTCTTTGAACATTTCTTGTTATTATTAGCCTTTCTCTTACCAAGCCAAATGAATTAGATACTTTGCCTATAAGTAAAGAATGCACATGAAAGCTTAATTGAATGTTAATGAGATTGGTTGAGGAAGTGACTTGTGGATGCCTAGCCTAGGTTCCTCAAGATGGTTTCGTGAAGAATATGGAGAAGTACGATGAGTATTTTTTGATCCATGCACTATTTTACTTCTCTTTAGGACATTGAGCATAAGGCATTTCTTTCTATTGCGGCTTTGTGTTCCCACTTTCAACTTTCTCTTTCGGGATTGTCCTTGTTTGTTTGCTTGAGGATAAGCAAACGGCAAGTCCGGGGGAGTTCATGTGTACATAATTTAACGCATATTTAACTTCATTTAGTATGTGTTTTAGTTGAATTTAGGGTGTACATAATGAACTTTTGTGTCAAAATTCATATAGATTCATAATTTTGTCTCGTTTAGGATTATTCGCATTTTGCATGCATTTCTTTGCATTTTGTAGGCAATGGATCTTGACAAGAAAGAGAGAACTTTGGAACTTGATTCTTTGTGGAAATGAAGTGAATAACAAGCATTAATCAAGGACAAATGAAGAAAAATCAAAAGAAACGAAAGGGAAGGAAGATGAATCAAAAGAAGCAAAAAGGAATGAAGAAGGATCAAAATGGAGCAGAAGATGTATGTGGAGCCATGAAGCTTGGATGTTGATTCAAAGATGTATGAAAAGAACCAAAGAAGAGAAAAATCATTTGAAATCAACATATGGTAGGCCTTGCAAAGAGGAAGTATATGCAAATAATACGTCATTGTGACAGCAATTGAAAATGCAAGAAGATGCTGCTGCCCAAAATGAGCAACTGTAGACCTCAAGGTTGACATTAGCCCACTTTTGGGCCATATCAACACACTTTGACATGATATTTTGCTTCTAGGGCACCTTCTCTTTCCCCTTCCCTATAAATACTCTCTCTTAGCCACCAAGAACACTTATGCTACCTAAGCTCTTGTTTTTAGTTTATTGTTCATGTTTTTGAGTGATTTAAAGATTTGTAAACACTTTTGTGCTTGAATCTCTTTAAATCATTTATGGGTTTCTCTTTTCTTTGAATCTATTGTTCTTGCTTTTTCTTCATTAAAGTTTCTCCCTTTGTCCAAGCTTCTTGCTTTCCTACAAAGTTAGGATTTTTCTTCGATTTCTTTGTGTTTCTTTTCTTTCAATCATCTCTTCTCACCTTCTTATCACTTCAAGCATGGACTTTCAAGAAGAAAGTGAGTATAACACATTGGATCTTGGATTGGTAGATTAGGGAGTGATTAGAGGGTTAGATAATGATGTTTAAGGATATAATGAACTTAGATCTCTATGGTTTAGGTGTTCTTAATGTTGGATCTAAGACAAAAACTTGATCTTGACATGTATGCATTTCACGCCCGAGAGGTGTGACTAAATGGAGAGCCTAAAGCATGATAAACATAGCTTAGCCAATGAGAACTGATTGCTAGGGAGTTTAGTGACTATATGGACTTGTTCTTGATGATTCCTAATTGATTTCTCATTTGCAACAAAGAGAGTTAAGTGAATGTAATCAATATGAAAATGACCTATTTTTTTGAGAGTGGATTAGACTAGTAATGATTCCTTGGTTGTGAGACTTGTTCTTTTGATTGACTCCTTTATTGTTAGTTAGTCACTTGATTACCCCTTCTCAATCGCCAATCCAGGTTCCACTTCTCCATCATTTCAAGTCTTGTTCAGTGTGTTTAGGTTGTTTTTGCATCTTGTCTAATATCTTTGTGCCACTTTATCCCCCTTCTTATTTTCTTAGCTTAGGAGATATTGTGTATTTCTAGTGTTTGAGTCTCTAGCTCTCGTGGGTTTGACCCATAAATACTACAATCGACATAGTTGTATACTTGCAGTTAGTGGGGATTGTTAGTGATTACGGTTTATAAATTTAAAACATGAAGTTGAGTTAATCATTAGTGAAATCTAGCCCTCATTAGAATGTCGTTGGTGCATTGCATAACTCAAATGGAATTCTCCGTTAAGCATATGTCCCAGAGACAAGTGAATGTGGTTCTCTCCTGGTCCGTCGGATGGATGGGAATCTGAAAGAAACCTTAATAACCATCAAAAAAATCAATAATAAGGATGATTAGCAAGTGTTTCAAGCATTTGATAAATGAAAGGAAGAGGAAAGTGATCCTTTCTAGTGGCTGATTTCAACTCTCTATAGTTTATGCACATCATGTGGCCTTTGATTGTCCTGATGGGAATGAGCTCATTCTTCTCATTTGTGATGACAGTGATCCCACCTTTCTTTGGTTCTACATGAACTAGACTCACCCATATGCTATCAGAGATGGGATAGATCACACCTACAACCAAAAGTTTCACAATCTCCTTCTTAACAACTTCCATCAGCTTGGGATTGAGTCTCCTTTGATGTTCGATAGAAGTCTTGGATTCATCCTCCAAGTGGATCCTATTCATATAGAAATCTGGAGAAACACTTGAGATATCATCCAAAGAATACCCCAATGCTTTTCTACAATTCCTCAACTTCGAAAGAAGAAAGGCAGTCTCAGCGTTATTTAAGTTAGCATTAACAATCACCGAGAATATAGAATCGGGGCCTAAGAAAACGTACCTCAATCCTACAGGAAATGACTTGAGCTTGAGTTTTGGAGCTTTCAGGTCGCTCCAATCATACTCTGAACTCACCATAAAAGCAGTAGATGTCGCAGATGATGGCTCCTCGAGCTTGAGTCTAGCAATGCAACTACCTCAGATGTGTCTTCATCAGAAACCCATATTCGCTCTCGATCTCAGTCAAAGCAACTCGAAGTGGGTCCTCTTTTTATAGCTCTTTAGCAGACTCCTCAATCACATCTATGAATGTATCTACCCAGAAGGTGTGTCCATCAATGGTAGGCTTCTTCATAGACTTCTCAATATTGAATCTCATGGTTAACTTCCCGAGATTGAGATCAATTTGATTGTTCTGCACATCAATCATGGCTCTAGAGTGGATAAGAATGGTCTATCCAAGATAATAGGATCTTTATGTTCTTAGTCAAGCTCCAAGACTACGAAATATGTGTATACATAGCCTTCTCCAACTCTGACGGAAATATTGTAGAGAATTCCCACTGGGCGTCGAATAGATCATTCAGATAGCACTAGAGACATCCTGGTGGGCTTATAGTTGATCATGTTTAGCCTCTGAGACATAGACAAAGGCATAACACTTACTCCTGATCCCAAATCACACATACATCTCTCAAATGTAAGAGATCCAATCTTGCATCATAATACGAAAGGTCCAGGATCCTCACGTTTCACAGGTGCGATGTTCTGACAAACCAAACTACATTCTGTAATAAGAATAGAGACTCCCTGCTCTAATGCCATCTTAACAGAAAGAATTTCTTTCATGTACCGTTTAAGAAATGGTACCATCTTAACTGTCTCGACGAAAGGCAGTCTAACGTGTAACTCAAAAACCAGATTCTTCAACTTCTCATAGTCACGCTCTTTGACTTTCTGTCAGGATCAGGGAGGGTAAGGAACCTTAGGAACATAAGGCGGTGGTGGCACATAATAGTTTTCAGCGTCTGCGAGATTCTAATCGATGTTTGGAAATTTGGTCTCTGCGTCGTGTCATGGATCGATCGATCCAGGTGGATTGGTTCGATCGATCCTTTCCATTATGCCAGAATTCGCATCTGATGCAATTGCACTAGATCGATCGATTGGTTCCCAAGATCGATCGATCCTTCCCTCTTTGCCCTTGTCAACAATTTTTCAACTTCTTAATGTGATTACATTGCAATAGTGTTTGGGGTTCTTTTTCGATTTGCCTGGAATAACGCTCGGTGGGGCTCTGTTGCTAGCAGAAGTCTGAGCAACATGTGTTTCCAGAAACTTCATATGTGTACTCAATGTTTCGAACTTTCCATTGAGATAACTTTACATGTTCTCCACTTTCTAATTGATGTCTGTCGCGGACTTTGTCTGATTTTTCAACACTTGCTGTAGCATTTTCTTCAGATCACTATCTTGGGATGATATAGAAGATTGTCCCTGGCTCTGATTCTGGTAACCTTACTGGTAGTTGTTTTCGAAACCCCCCCTAAACCATATTGTTGCTTCTGTTGATACCCATTGTTCCCAAAACCATTATTCTGATTTTGATTCTTAGTCTAATACCCTGGATTGAAGTCACTTGAGTCCTAGCCAAAAGGCTTGTTCTGAAATTGTTCCTATTGATTGAAACCTTCGTTCCCATAGTTTCCTTGGCCTCCAATTTAATTCACGTCTGCTTGATTATCATTAGGCTCTTCAGCTTTGAACTCTAGGTACATTTGTCCAAGTTTCTGCTCTTGGAACATGGGTGCATCGTTCTGTTCCCCAACATAGTGTAATCCTCCCTGATCTCTTCTGATCAACTCATCAAGCCTTGACTGCAAATCATCAATCCTATTTGAATCAATGGCCACACTTCCTCTACCTTGTTAAAAATCACACATGCAGCTTACTTGGCTACTAAACCATATTGTTCACCAACGTGTAAGCTTCTCCCACAGTCTTTGTCATAAAATCACCATTGTTGGCAGTGTCCATGGCATTTTGATACTTCTCCTTAACTCCATTGTAGAAAATGTTAAGGAGATTCCAGTTTGTGAACCCATGATGTGGGCAATCATTCGTGTACTCTTTGAATATATCCCAAGATGCATGGAAACTTTCTATGCCAAATTGCTCAAATCCAACGATCTTGTTTCTGTGAGACATAGACCTGAACTTTGTAAAGAAGTTCCCCAAGAAAGCTGCTTTAATCTCTTCCTAGGCAGTCAAAGAGTTGGGTTCCAAACTGTTGTACCATCTCATAGCCTTGTCATTGAGCGAGAAGATGAATAGCCTGCACTTTAAAGCCTCAACAGGTACTCCATTATGTTGAATGTTGTTGCAGATTGCTTCAAAGTTCTCTAAGTGGTGCATTTGGTTCTCATATGGTTACCCTTGAAACTGGTTTTGTTGCACCAAGTTGATGAGACCAGTCTTGATGTCTAAGTCTCTCCTTTCAAAATGAGGCGGACGAATCCCAATCCTATTCGCATAGAAAGACTCGAGACTATCATATTGCGCCAAAGTCATCCTCTGCTGAGGTTTATTCATGCCGCGTTGCCCCGCAACTGCAACATTTTGTTGGTTGATTTGTTGAACACCAGCATTATCACCACATCCAACGGGTGGGTCAATTCCAGGAAGGGATCCAGGAACAAGAGGATTGTTCCGGATCTGTAAGTTCTCAATATTGTCACCCATAGTGTCTACGAACTCAGACTCAGAATAGCCTCAAGTGACTTCCATTTCTTTTGTCGCCTCTTTAGAGGTCCAAGTTTTTGCTAGAACTCAAGAAGATTCGCTTTTCCTTGGCTTCTAGTGTGAGGCCTGTTCATGCACCTAAAAGCATAAAAACAATGAAGAAAAAGAAGAGATTAAACAAAGTAAACTAAATACCTTAGAAATGCAATGATCCAAAGCTCTAAGAGGAAGGTCCTCGCCAATGGTGCTGATGCAACATAGAGTGAGCATGGAGCTGGAATGGAGTTGAGCTCAAGTGAGGAAGAGTCTGAAGATGGAGAAGAGGTTGATTCAAATCAGATTGCAGATCAAGATCCCATCGAATTGTCTAAGGGTCCAATTATGAAATCACAGACTAGGAGGCTACAGAATCGAATTCAAACGTGTGTTCACTCTATACCAAGTTCGAATTCAATTCAAGAGCTAAACCAAGCTGTGACCAAGACAAAACTTTTCGGTTTTTATGGTTCAATTTTAGACTCATATTTTAATTAAAGTCTGGTTTGTTTTTGGGCCTGGTTTAGAAACAATTTAAGGGGTTTTTATTTTAAGTTAATTTGGGTTTATTTTTGGTTTGGTGTTGTCGAAATTATGGGTTTGATTAGGTTAGAAATTTCGACAACCCTAGTTAGTTTTCTATTTAAACTTTGTTCTACAGACCTTTAGAGTCATTCATCGTTTAATCAAAAATCCTTTTTCTTCACAGAGCTGTGAATCCCTTGTTCAAGTCGAACAAACTTCTTTGCTTACAGATTTCATTCTCTAACAAGCATCTTGTCTTTAAAATCTTAAAAGGAGTTCATTCAGCTGATCTAAAGGCTTCTATCCTTCATAAACTCATCGAAAATATCTCCATCTTTTCGCAGAAACCATACAAAAAATAAAAACAAAAGTATCCTCTTGTTTCAGCGAGTTTATCATTCAAAATCGATCAAATCCTTATCAAAGGTGCATCAAGTGGTATCAGAGCACTGACACAGAGGAGAATTCTTGAAAAAGCAGCAAGAAAATCGGGTAAAAACCTCAAAAAACCATCTATTTTTTCTGTTCTCTTGGGAAACACTTTCTTCTCTATCTTATTCTGAATTTTACAAAGGCTATCGAGAAACAATTACAGCAGGACAAAAATCAATCTGAACGCTTTAAAATCTGAAAAAGCTGAAGAGAAATCCAGCTTCTTGCGGTAAAGGGATTGCGGCTGCAATTTCCGCTGCAAGTTTCAGCCTTTGCAATCAAAACTCTTAATCTCTCTATCTTCTATTTGGGGGGTTGGGGATTTGGATTCTTAAGATCTGAAAATTTGTTCCTCTTGAGCTTAAGATATCACGAAAGAACAGAAAGCTGTTCTGAAAATTTTGAGAACAAAAAAACGAGTGAAATACACAAAAAACAGAGAGTTGTGAGGCTTTGCCTAAGATTTTTTCTAACTTTAACCCGTTTGTTTGAGTTTGTTGGATTTTACAGGTTCTGACCGCGATTTCTAGCAGCAAAACACAGCAAATTCTCGGCATAAACAGACGACATTGGCTGGGAATTTTTCACTAATTTTAACACTTGTTGATTTTGGTGATTTTCTCTGCAGAAACATGTTAGGTTCTGAGAAGGATTCACAGCTTCTGTCGGAACCACCTCCTATTCCACTTAACAAATTACAGCTTGAAGCAATTGTTGCTGCTGTAATTAAAATCATGGAGAAAACTAACGTTCATAATTCTTCTAATAGTGAATGAGATGTGCAGGATGTAAAATCTGCAGCTAAGGCGAAGGAAAAACGAGATGGCAAGCAACAAAATGAGCCGTCTTAAAGAACCTATCAACCACAATAAAAATAGAATCTCTACCTCGTTTAGTTCTAGGTAATCCCAGCACAAAATCCATCGAAATATCGACCCATGGAAGAGTTGGAACAGGTAGAGGAGTATACAAACCTTGAGAAGTGCTCGTTGCCTTGGATTTTTTGCACGTGATGCATCTGCTGCAGTGTTTCTCGACGTCTCTCTTCATACTCGGCCAGTAGAAGTGTTCTTTCAGTAGATGGTAAGTCTTGTCCACTCCGAAATGTCCTGTTAAGCCTCCCTCATGCGATTCCTTAACAAGTAACTCTCTCACAGAGCATCGTGGTAAACACAGACAGTTTCCAAGGAATAAAAGACCATTAGAAACATAAAACATGTTGTTGGTTCATTTTTCTCCCTCTTTAAAATGCGCTGAAAAGTCTAAATCATCAGCATAATAATCCTTAACATGTTCAAAACCCAACACTTTAGTTTCTAAGGCTGAATACAACGCATACCGTCTAGATAAGGCATCAGCGACCACATTTTCTTTACCTTGTTTGTAATGAATTACTTAAGGAAAAGTTTCTAGAAACTCTACCCATCTGGCGTGGTGTTTGTTCAGCTTGTCTTGTCCTTTCAAATGCTTCAGGGACTCATGGTCGGTGTGAATAACAAACTCCTTGGGCCAGAGATAATGCTGCCATGTTTCTAGAGCTCTAATCAGCGCATAAATTTTATTGCTTGCCATAAGACTGATAGTGCTGTGAATGTAGCTGATTTATTTTTTCAGCATGTAGTGCGTTTGCATTGAATGCCTAGAACCATTGTCTCCGATAGAGATGCTAAGTTTCTTAGTTAATTTTTGAAGAATCTGTTGTCTAGATTAGGGACTAAGCTGCTGTTCTCTACTACTTGTCACCCTCAAACTGATGGGCAAACTGAAGTAGCTAACAGATCTTTGTCTATTCTCTTGCGTTCTATTATTAGGGAAAACATTAATTCTTGGGAAGATTGTTTGTCGCATGTTGAATTTGCTTACAATAATTCGGTTAATAGAACCACTAAGTTTTCTCCATTTCAGATTGTTTACGGTTTTAGTCCATTGACTCCATTGGATTTATTGCCATTACCTCTGAGTGAACAAGCTAACCTTGATGAAAAAGTCAAGGCTTAGTATGTTGTGTCTTTGCATGAACATGTTAAAAAGAACATCGAGTCAAGAACTGCTGCCTATGCTAGACACGCTAATAAGAAAAGGAAGAAACTGATTTTGGAACCTGGAGGTTTGGTTTTGATTCGGTTGCGAAAGGATCGATTCCCGGAAGAAAGAAAGTCCAAGCTTAATAAGCAAACAGATGGACCATTTAAAGTGCTGGAACGCATCAATAATAATGCCTATAAGATCGATCTCCAAGGTAAGTATACTGTGAGTTCAACTTTCAATGTTGCTGACTTAATTCCTTTCCCTGCAGATGAAGCCGATTTGAGGACAAATCTTTTTAAAGGCGGAGGGGATGATGCAACACAGAGTGAGCATGAAGCTGGAATTGAGTTGAGCTCAAGTGAGGATGAGTCTGAAGATGGAGAAGAGGCTGATTCAAATCAGATTGCACATCAAGATCCCATCGAATTGTCTAAGAGTCCAATTACGAGATCACAGACTAGGAGGCTGCAGAATCGAATTCAAACGTTTGTTTACTCTATACCAAGTTCGAATTCAATTCAGGAGCTAAAAAAAGCTACGACCAAGACAATTAACTTTTCAGTTTTTATGGTTCAATTTTAGACTCAGATTTTAATTAAAGTCTTGTTTGTTTTTGGCTCTGGTTTAGAAACAACTTAAGGGCTTTTTATTTTGAGTTAATTTGGGTTTATTTTTTGTTTGGTGTTATCGAAATTATGGGTTTGTTTAGGTTAGAAATTTCGACAACCCTAGTTAGCTTTCTATTTAAAATTTGTTCTGCAGACCTTAGAGTCATTCATCATTTAATCAAAAATCCTTTTTCTTCACAAAGCTGTGAATCCCTTGTTCAAGTCGAACAAACTTCTTTGCTTACATAGTTCATTCTCTAACAAGAATCTTGTCTTTAATATCTTAAAAGGAGTTCATTCACCTGATCTAAAGGCTTCTATCCTTCATAAACTCATCGAAAATACCTCCATCTTTTCGAAGAAACCATAGAAAAATAAAAACAGAAAATATCCTCTTGTTTCAACGAGTTTATCATTCAAAATCGATCAAATCCTTATCAAAGGTGCATCAGGTGCCTAAAAACTTGATAGCTCAGTTTTTCACCCGAGAAATCACTACAACCGTACAATTAAGAATGTTGTAGTGGTTCGGGATCGAACCCACAAAGACCAAAGATCACACGAAAAGTTATTAATCACACACGGGCTAAGAACAAAAAAGAAGAGTTTGTAGAGATGCAAAATTCAAAATCATGTAATCAGAAGGCAAGGAAACGAGTGGGTTGTAAATCAATCCGAAAAAAACGTTGGGCACAAGGTGTTCTCAAGGAAATCATTTCATTAGGATTGCAGGTTTTGTTGTAAGCGAAGTAATTAAGAGCTATCTTTAACTCAATTCACTATATTATAATTAACCTATTTCCGTAGTGTTAAGTATCTATGTTTAAGAATCATAAATACTAACTTCCGTTGATTTTTGAATCCAAACATGCATTCTAAACATGATTGATTTATTCACAAATTGTTTACACATCAATTTCTATTGGTCTAAGACAATTTGCTCATTTATCTTTCTTTCACGAATTTAATCAAACACACACTTGCGGTGGGTTAAATAACCTAAGTTCATAAACTAGGTGATCAAGCCAATTTAAGCTTCAAGAACAAAGATAAGCAAAAATCAATTGATAACTCCCCGATCTAACGTAATGCTGGTGGCTTCCGTGGTCAACTTGGTCCATAGCATTTATGCCTGGTCTAGTTATTTTCAGAGGCGTTAATTTATAACCGCATTTTTTTTACAATGAATATATAGGCGCTAAATCGCTCTATTACAGAAAATCAATCTTTACTCTAGACTACCATTGCATACTAGACAACAAAATATAAGTATAAAAACCAAAGTCATAGATAAAATAAAATCGAGCCCCCTAGTAAGGGTTCCATGGTCTGTCGAAAGTCATTGACTAGGGGTCAAATTACCTTGCTCCACCTCTGACCGAACGCTAGGCTCTTCTTTAGCCTAGGGCCTTTCCCCCTAGACCAGTGTTCGACGTTGGTGTCTAAGGATTTTTTCTATGGCGGGATGGCTTAGCAGAGATCTCCATGGTCATTGCTTGCGATCGAAGCTATGGAGCAATGACTTTCAAGGTTGTGTGGTAGCATTATCGAGATCGTTCCTGTTCTCCTTTGATCTCCTTCACTCCCAACGCGTTGGGAACTTCAAGGTTTGATGTAGGGTTGACGAAAAAACTCTCATGTCATGTATCCATGGCCTTCCCATGATGACATTGTATGCCGATGGGCAGTCCATAATGAGAAACTTAGTTCTTTGATTGACGCCCCCTGCCTAGATTAGCAAGGTTACCTTACCAATGGTTTTGCTTCAATTCGCCGCTAAATCCGATCAAAGAAGTGAACTTTCTAGTGATTTCTTCTTCTTTAAGCCCTAGCCCTTCGAAGGCGTTGGCAAAGATTATGGTAATTGAGCTGCCGTTGTCGACGAGTACACGCTTCATAAGGCCGTTAGCAACTTTGAAGGATACCACCAGGGCGTCATGATGTGGCAACATTACTTCCTCGTCGATGTTAGTAGAAAAACTTAAGACGTCATCTCTATAGTCTCTTCTGACTACCATGGCATCTATCCCATGGTAGGCCTAAGCAGCGCGAGTGCTTCACTTGGGGGCGGAAATAGTCACTCTGCTTACTTCTGCCCCACCGGTGATGAAGTTGATAACACGATCTTGTCATGGCAAATAAGGTCTCACTCCGGTTGCGGCATTGTTTTCAGTCTGTTCATTGATGAGGGCCTTGGCTTTGTCCGAGAGGAATTCCTGAAGGTATTCTTTCCTTAGTAGCTCATTTACTTTGAACCTTAAATGGATGCAATCCTCCGTTAGGTGACCATGGTCGCTTTGGAAATTTAACCACTTGGATGCGTCCCTTTTATGAAGTCGGGTTCATATATTCACTGGCCACTACCCTTTCCAAACATATGTCCTAGCTGGCCCACTATTTCGGCAGGGGATATCACAAGATTAGAAAAGTCCGGCCATGTCATGGGCACGTCCTTTTCATACTCTGTTTTCTCTAGGGGCTTCGACCATGCCTTCGCATTACCCTTAGTGGAGGTTTTGGACCCTGATCGAGGGTTGGATTTGTCATCCTTAGAAGCCATCGCGTGGCTATGGGTTTCTGAGCTAGTTTTCTGAGCGTGTTGTACATGGTAGGCATGGTCCACTCCCTACTTTATTTGTGCCTGATAGCTCAGGTTTTCGCTCGAGATAACACTGCAAGCGTACAGAAAGTACAATGTAGTGGTTCGGGATCGAATCCACTGAGATCAAAGATAACACGGAGAATTTAAGATCAAACAACGGGCTAAGGTGAAAAGAATGTTTTGTAAGAGATGCAATAATCAAAATTAAGAGACAAAGAAAGCAACCAAACGACAACGGGTTGTTAATCAATCAACGAAGAGTTGGGCATTGGGTATTCTCAGGGAATCATTTCATTGTTGATTCGAATTATTGACTAGGGAACATGTTTTAAATCCGTCTCGAACTCAAACACTAATATAAAACTGATCTACTTTTGTAGTTTCAATTGCCTATGTATTAGAAACCTCGAGACTAACTTTCGTTGACTTTCGGATTCTAATCATGCATTCTAAACAAGTTTGATAGGTTAACAATTCACTTAAACATCAACTTCCATTGGCTTAAGATAAAGTGCTATTTTAGGATTCTTTCATGCATTTATTCGAACACTTTCCAGGCGTTAAACAACCTAAGATCAGAAACTAAGTGATCAAGTGAATTTCATGCATTACGAACAATCCTAGATGAAGATCCAATTGATTAAACCCCTAATTATATGTTGGTGTCAAAAACAGCCATCTCGAAATCAATGTCCAAGATCGCATCTCTAATCGGACTTACTTAGAAAAACGACCAAAGTCTGGACTCGATGTCGTCTAGACTTAGCATCGACTAGACTTACCATGTCTAGACTTAACGTCATCTAGACTTACCATTGTCTAGACTTACTCGATGGCTCGGTCTTGGCGCCAGATGGCGCTAGGACGCGGACAACGTTCAGCCGTTATCCGTTGGCTGAACCACGTCCTTTCCGATCATCATCTCCTACGAATCGTCACTTGATCGTCTCTCGTTTCGTCTCGATTGGAGTTTCCGTCAAACCGTCGTGACGATAATCGTAAGGATTCGTACTTTTCATGGACTTCGTATCGATCGTGTAAAACGACGACGATTAACATAAACACCGGAAGAGTCTAAACTATACGATTAGTCTTATCGTTCCACGAAACTATTACCGCTTGGTCTTACGAGAAAAGGTTTCTCCGAAAGGAATCAACAAAATCACTTAGCCGCGAAACGACGCGAAAGGGCCCAAATCGCGATAACTGTCCACTTATGATTTCGGGCGAGAACCAGCCCATTTATGATGACGGTTTGCCAGGGTTTCGCGAAAATGTTAAGTTTCGAGAAGATAAGGAAGGATCTCGAAAAAGATATATGCGAATCAAGGAAAAAGAATATTTCCACGAGAAGATATGCCCGAATCGGGGATGAAAAAGGAAACGAGCCAAGCCCACGAAGACCTATATAAAGGGTGTGAAGGAGAAGGATAAGGAGGGATAGAAACACAATTTTCGTCACCACAAACACTTAGAAAACTAGGGTTCTTACTTCGTTTCGTTAGCGAGCTGCGTCTCAACTAGGTTACGAGTCTACGCTGTNCTTAAACACCGGTTGCGTAAGCTCAAACACGAATTCGAATAAGATCCCTTTTCCTTTCTTCGTTAACTGTGTCTTTCGATTATTGATCTTCGTATTCGTGCACGTTTTGATCTACAATTTTCTTCAATATTCATGTTATTTATCGTTTACGAATCCTGTTCACGTTAACTTATCCTCACGAATCTCATTACTTTATCGTTGTTATATGCATCTCGCTTCGTAATCTGTTTCATATTGATTTTACTTTTGGTTTTCATCTTGTTCATCTCAATTTCGTCATACGAATCTTGTTAAACTAAATATCGCAGATTGTTTGCATATTCGTTTTACTCACGCTTTTTTTTTTATCTTACTTCGTAGCTTAGTTTCGTAACTTTAACTCTATTTCTTGTGTTCATCATATGATCTCATCGCTTTTTGGCCACAGAGAATCCGTGAACCACGTAAACATTGACAGTGAGAATTTCGGTTCCCACAATTTCGCGCTAGAAGGAGGGGGCACACGCGATATCTTTCACGTCAAACAACAAATCAGGTATGAACACCGACGAATAGAAAAACCAACCAGCTCGTGAAGGCGGAAACGCCGACGACACCATTGAAATCACTGCGGCAACGAACATCACCATGGTCAACGCTAACCCAAGCATCGCGATGTCGAGGAGATCAAAAACATGTTCTCGACTTTCGAAAAGAAGCCTACAGAACGTGACCAAGTCACCGATTCTCTCGCGAAACATATCGAGACCTTAGCCGCGAGAACCAGGAATCTCCTTCCGCGTGGAGCAACCAGACTCCGCGGAAGAAGACTCAACTTCGCAA
>OVAN01002153.1:0-35220 GCA_900406275.1 Anastatica hierochuntica | reverse complement strand
TGAGATATCATTTTCTGAGAGATGAGAAGAGGATTCAAGTGAAGAAGGTAGAAACGACAGATAATCCTACAGATACGTTCACTAAGCCAATTCCTCACAGCTAGTTCAAACATTGTCTTGACTTGCTGAACATCTCAAGCTGTTAGTCTGGCTCTGGTAAGGGCATCTGGCTCGAAAGAGCTTCTGACCCTGGTGAGGGCATCTGGCTCTGCGGAGCATCTGGTCCGACGGGACATCTGACATCTGGTTCGACGGAACATCTAAGACAGCGAGAGAGTCTGGTACATCTGGCACGAAGAAGTGCATCTTGGTACAATCAGTTTGGAGGGTTCAAGTCAAGGTGGAGATTTGTGAAAAGTGACTTGAACAGGATCGATCGATCCGGTGTCATGATCGATCGATCCTGTCTGAGAAAAGTGAGGTGATCGATCGATCACCATGACATGATCGATCGATCACCCCGGTTTGATTAAGTGATCGATCGATCGATCAAGGTGATCGATCGATCACGTCGGTTTCCGAAAATTTATCTGGAATTTCCTATTTTTCCATATAAATATCTGAGGGTGAAAACCCTAAACCTGTAGCACGAAAATTGTACTCTGTATCTTCCTCCATCAATAAAAAGTACTCTCTTTGCCCGTGGACGTAGCCCTAGTGGTGAACCACGTAAAACTCTGTGTCTTATCTATCGCGTTTATCTAATCTGTCAATCTGTTTCTCTGTCTCTTCTCACATCCGTCATAACAGTCGGGTTTAGGGGTTTTCAAAGGGGATTCATAGATTGATTGTTAGGTTGTTAGATTTGATGATTTCTTTAAGGTTCTTCATCTAGATTGTTATTTGATGATTGTTGCTTGATTCACCATTAAGCTATTGTCATTTAGGATTGATTTACTCACCGACAGTTTTGTTGAATTTCTTTGAATAATCTGGATGAGCAAAACCTTGGTACTCACGGGAGTGATTTTACCCAGTTTTTGTAAACTATCAAATCTGAACTTTGTGCTTGTTTATTCACTTGATTACCAACATAAGTTGAATAACTTAGGTTTTTTAGACATTAATAATTGATACTACGATAGTAGATTGATTATCCTTGCTTGATTTGAGTTATATGACTTACCTATTGAATTTATCGGTCTTTTTATCCGTTTTAATCGACCATTGATAATATGAGATTTTCAAATGCCAATGCTTTTCTCAATTGATATTTTGTCATTGATCACATGTTATTTTAGTTTATTTAGTCATTAATTTCATGCCTCACATTTTCCACAAACAAAACCTGATAGTTTCGCTTTAACTTAATTCAATTCTTATAAACTCGTAGTGTTGGTCTTGGTCCTTGAGGATTTGATCCCTAAGTACTATCGCAACCACTGTGCACTTGTAGCATGTACTAATTCTCAGGGTAAAACTTTGAGCACATCAAATTTTTGGCGCCGTTGGCGGGGACTAATTCAATTACCTACGAGTTTCAAATTAGGATTCAGTTTAAGGCTTTTTTATTTTTCATTTTTTTTTATTTTAATTTTAATTTTTGTTGGTTCTATTAACATCTTGTGAAAGATTAAGGAAAAAAGTACTACATAATTTCTTTTCCCTTGGTTTTCCAAGAAGATCGAAATGGAGCTTCAACATCAAACCATTGGAGAATTCGATTGACCGAGTGTTTCTTACATCGACCGAAATCTAATATGTCCTGAAAACTGTTAGGAGTATTAAATATCAGCCATGAATTCGTATCTTGGGCTGATAAACATCAGTTTAGTGATTTAGATGAAGAATATCACATGAATCATATCGAAAAGATCTAAGAAATTTGTAGCATAAGAAGATCCAGTGGAGTTTCTGACAACTATTTGAAGTGAAATTTGTTCTCATTCTATCTAGTTGAGAATACCAAGAAGTGGTTAAAGTCTCTTGCTCCCGGATCAATCACTACATGGGATCATGCAAGAGAGCTTTCTTGAAACACTTCTACCTGAAGAAGAGATTAGGGAAAATGAGAAGGAGAATTTCGGATTTTCAACAAGAGGTTAATGAATCATTATTCAAGGCAGTAGAACGGTTCAAGGAGTACCAAAGAGACTGCTCTCATCATGGTTTCACGAAACTGAATTTGTTGAACTTCTTCTACGAAAGAATTGCTGAAAAATTCATGATGACACTCAACATTGCAAGTCAAGGGAACTTCATGACTAACACCACTTCTCAGGCTAAGATCCTTATTGACAACCTAGATGAGAGCAATAAAAATTTATATCCAATTCAAGTGAGAAATGTGGAGGACATCAAACCGAACTTCGACTCCGCAGAGATCTCTGAGCTGAAATCTATGGTTTCTCAACTTTTAAGGAGAAACAAATGAGTGTGAAGCACCATGAGTATGTGATAGAGGCTTCTAGAAGTGCTATTCAATATCATAAAAGCAATGGTGTTCGTGGGCAACAAGGGAAAGTGCACTACATAAGCAGTTTAGAGAATTCTCATCAAAACCGAATTCGAGAAAACTTTTCACATGGAGATCTTCAAACGCAACAACAGTTGAGTGACTTTGAGATGAGATTGGAAGCTATTTCTCAAGCCAAAAAGACGTGACTTTAGCCTCCCTAGAGAACAAGTTTGAGCTTTTGTTTCAACAAGTCTTAAAAGGTCAAAAGCAAAACGCGAAAAACATGAACATCATGTATAATCATCTTAATGAGAAGTTCGACGACCTATATGAGAAGTTCATGGACATGTCTAATCATATAAAGATGCTTGATATTCAAGTCGCTCAAAATGCAGAAGGTGTGAAGAAACAAGCTGGATTTCTTCCTAAGAAAGCTGAGAAAAACCCAAAGCATTGCAAGACAATAAAAATGCAAAAAAGGAAGATGATGGCATTGATCTTGAGAACAAATACGTGGATGTTAATCCACTTGTTGCTGTTGATCCATTACCAAGTTTTTAGAATAACGAGCCAACACACAAAGCACCTCATCAAACGAGGCTTCATAAGATAGAAGATCCGATGAAGTTTGTGGTCTCATGTGAAATCAATGGTGTGGATTTTCAAGAACCTCTTTGTGAATTAGGAGCTACCATAAATGTCATGTCTAAATCCATTGCAAACCAATAGGGGATTAGCGACATTAAGCCTTCTCACATGTCTCTCAGGTTTGGAGATACTGTGAGATCCTCAAATGGATTCGTGAAGGATGTAACAATGCAAGTAAGCGACTGCTTGGTTCCTGTTGATTTCCAAATTCTTGAGGCGAGTAAAGAATCGAAAATACCATTGATTCTTGGGAGTCCTTTGCTTTCAACAGTGGGAGCGGTTATGGATTATCTTAATCGACGAGTTTCTTTTCTCTAAAATTAAGAAGAGAGTTTTCTATCCTAATACATCGCTTAGGTTCCAACTTTTAATGTCATAACCAAAGAATTTCTGAAATACGGCATTATCCCCCAGCTCTTAAATCTCTCTTTTTTTTTTTTACAAATTCTTGAAGTACTCATACCCAAATCGTCTTCCCATGCCTCTGTAAACTGACTAGATTCTTCGAAAGATTGATACTCAACAAACTCATCAGCCATTTGCAATCTATCCAAATTGGTATCCATTTCGGCATCCTCCTCTACAACATGCTTAACATTCTCCGCCTCTAACACCTGCTTCTGTTTTGCTAGCTCATCTCCTACGTAGAGAGTAATGGCATCAGGTCCTACATTACCATTTGGATCCAACTCTTTGTAGTTCATATAAAACGAACTTTTCCCCTCTCTCGACAGTTGCTTGAGCTGTTCCGATCTACTCATAGCCTCTGCAAACAAAAGGTATTTACGGTTCTCTTTATCAATGGAAGTTAGGTAAACAAACAAATCTTCTTCATCAGAAATAGTAAATTGTTCCTTACATCCAACCATCAACGAAATGTAGCTAAATTCCAGTTTAACTTTACTTTCTTCCAATGATAGCTTCTTATAAATCCTATCTTCTATCATAGACAAAGTTATATCCTCCACAGATGCCTTTAATATTACAGTACACATGCGACCTTGGAATTTGATATGTATGTTCACGTGCTTGCTCATTGTGTGCTACCAAAATAAATGCAAAAAACTGAATATATTATCCACAGTTGCCCTCCAGTTTTACTAATGCTACTTAATTCTTCTTTCGCAAGAACTCAAATTGAATAGTTTCAGGTGCGAATCAATTGCCTATTCACTCCCATTCAACCACTGAAATACATTTTCTTACCAATTTCGTGTACTAATTAACCCATAAACAATATCGAAACATCAATGCACATACCAATTTCAATAATCAAATCCAATTGCAAACCCTAAAATATCACGAAGAAGAAAGATGGTTTATGTGTTTTGTCTTTAAAAGATCAAATCACCTAAGGTTCTTTCTTTGCAATTTGATCTCGTCTCTTACAAATTTTTGAATTGAAACAATTTCTTTGAGATATGGCTTGGGGATTATATATCTTCGAAGTAAAGTTTTTATATTCGGCAAGTTCCAAATACGTCTTCGTTCTTTTTCCATTGATCAATCTTTCACGATATCCATGTGATGCTTGAGAAGATGTGATCTTTCTCCGTAACTGGTTACTACTCTCTTTCTTTAAAGATGAGAAGATTTACTAACCCTTACGCAATAATCTATGTCGCTGGCACTGTCTCTCGAACTTTCTCTGTTCCTTCCGTATCTGGTCTGGTCTTTCAGGTCTATGGTTATTACACTGATCTTCTGCTTTCGGGATGAACTACTTATTCTTTTTGACAATCTATATATGTGTTTTTAGTTTTAATAAGTACATCCATAATAATTTTTTTCACTGATATATGATTAAGTCTACTGATATTATTTTAGAGTTTCTTCTTTTTCTTTTTAATATCTATATTTCTCTCTTTGCAAGTGTGGAGACATGTTCTCTGTTATTCTATGTTATTCCCAATATCATTCTTGGATATGTATGATACAAGAGGAAAAAGTAACTAAATGATTCATAGTAGATGAAACAATTGTTCTTCTTTTACTTTTGTTCACATGTGGTTTTGATTTTGTTTTCTTTAATTTGCAGGCACTGTTGAGGAAAACAACAGAGAAGCGACTGTGAGCAGTGAGCACTCTTCAAGATCACTTGCCGACTAAACGAAAAAGTCTATGTTAAAGAACTCGCATCTTCTTTATCTCATTTGTATATAGAGGCAAACGGGAAACCGTTTTTGTGTACGCATTGGTCGAGGGTAAATTTTGTTGCATTTTTTTCAGATTTTCTGTAACGACAAGTTTGTTACAGAAGTGTAGCCAAATAAAACAAATCCGAGTTTCGTATTTCGATGTAAAAGCACCTCTGGGAGAATCTGAATATGCGGAAAAGCAACAAAGGTTTAAAAAATATTGAAGCACCTTTTGACTTGGAAATGTCAAGAAATTAGAACGTATTGAGAAAAGAAGTGATGATGCCCGTGAAACATAAGCTAAATACTCACGAGGAGTAAAATATAAATTTATTGGTGATAATTTTCTATTATTATGTTTTAAACTTATAATATAGTATGATGGTAACAATGGTAAAATTATTCCTTAATGTTAACATGGTTGCTTCATGTTAATTTTGAGCTCTAGAGAACATGCCAAGTCACATTCTACTCAGGAGAACATGATGTTTTTCCAATAATATCACGACATTAAATCTAAACTTTAGATCATCGAAACTAAACTTTAAAACTATATATTTTAATTGTAAACAAAAAGATACTAGACCCGAACATATAAATTTAATTTATATACTCTTAAGAATCATTTTTTTATGTTTGTGTAATTTTAGGAAACAATCATACGAAGTGATATAGTTGTCCACTTTAAAAAATATATGGTATAATTGTCCACAAAACTTTTTTAATGGCACTTGAAGAAAGTTCTTTGTGTTTTATAAGGCAAAAACACAATTGTCACTTTTCTATATTTGACGATCTATGTAAGTAGATGTCTAGCTTTAACTTCTTCATTTAACTGATTTGGTTTGGACATTCGCATGTTGTGGATACATTGGTGATTGGTTTTTTGACATGAGTAGACTCTCTTCTTGTCATAACCATTTGCACCAAACATGAGCCATAACAAACATTTTTTCTTTCGACTTATATCCATGAAGCTTGTTTGTCCATTTTAATGTTAAAACTTTCTTTTTATTATAAAAAGATACAAGATTTGCAAATTTATATAGTTTTCGCTGGTTGTCTTTCAGGCGAAAAAGATTCACTTGCAATCGCAGTGTTGCTATTGCACTAGGTTATGAAACAACCCCTAATGATCCTTTACATAAGTTCGGGGTCAGTCATCAAGTAAGGAGGTTGTACCATGTTACCACGGATAGGACTCCATGAGGCATATCTAGCCAAATTACTACCATATTGCGGTGGTCTATGGAAAATAGAATTTGATATGGGAGAGACATTTGGAGTATAGAGGTCGAGTGACTACCATCATAAGAGAATGATTACAATGAATATGGTCGGCGAAGATTGCTGAAGTATGTTGTTGGAGGAAGGAAAAGATGTAAACGTTGATTTGGTACAATAATTAGTTCACTACTGTAATATGGAAGTTTTGTAAGGACTTTGAATTAGCATACCATTTCTGCTGGTCGAACCCGTTTATGAAGTCATTATCTTTTGTCTAATCTATAACAGAAAAATCTGAAGATAAAAACACCGATAGAAAGAGCTGATAATTGTAAACAATATCTTACAATATAAAACTCAATGTATCATGTAAGAAAAGCGTAATCACCAAAATCAACAAATTTGTTGATGGCATGTAACTGCAATTCACGGATACACACAATAAGGGAAATGTAAAAATGGAAAACCAAAATTATATCTTCAGCTACCAAAACTTATCTCTCGAAACCAATCAATCATCTCCATAAAGAGGACATGATCATAATATTTCGAACCAATTTCAGGTTAAATAAATCTTGCCAAGTATATCTACATGCGCAAAGATTTTACCTTCACCTTCACTTGAAGTCAATCCAAATCATTAGTAAGTCACATAACAAACATCAAACATCACTGATCTTTGTAATACATAAATAAAAAAGAGAAAAACAATAAAAAGCTAATTGCTCTTACATGCTCATATCCACACTGGATAAGCATATGTGGCTAGACATTTTGGTGTTGTTCTATATGGAATTTGTTGCTATTATATACCCATATATCATTCATTGATCCATGTTGATAAAGAACCGAAACACCATCGAATCTAATCCGAAAGAAAAAAATATTTGTATAAGTTCAAAACCCTAAAACCGAACTATCCAATACCAGAAGAGAACCAATTGAAAACCAAATGAGTAATCGAATGCCACCTCAATTTCAAACGTAAATATTCACAACCAAACCTTTAAAAATAAAGGAAGATAATGAATAAATGTAAAATACGAAAAATTTATAAATACATCCCCTTGAAAAATTAGNGGGGGGGGGGGGGGTATTCAAACAGTGATTTTGAGTGATTTGTGTTAAAATATGAAATTCCATGTTATTGAAACAAGAATTTTAAAAAGTCTTATAAAATTCGATGTTATTGACATAGAGATTTTAAAATGTATCTTCAAATCCACTATTTTTGGAAATGTTTTAAGTAATGGATTTTAAGTGATTTAAGTTGTTTTAGTGAAATTTCATTGTTAAAAATAAAAAAGAATCAAGTCACATCAAATCACATGGTTTTAAGTGGAATTGCAGAGAATTTCTACAAAAATCATAACTACTTTCCTAATTCATCAAAATCTTCTAAAACTCATTAAAAACAAATTCTCATCAAATACACAATTCAATACATCCCCTAAGTTAATAACTTTTTAAAAAATATTTATGTATATGTAAGATGCGAGCCAACATAACAACTGCATACAAAGATAATACAAATACAATTAAACTTAGCTACTACATTAACTTATACGATGAGATTCACAAAAGCAAATAATGCTCATACATGGCAAAAAGTTTTGTTACCTAGGATGTTTTTTTCCTCCTGCTTGGAGATTTCCTTGTAGGATGTGGCATCGGCTGTTCCCGGTAGCTATGCGTTCGCAATGACTATCAACAAAAGTCAAAGTTAATCAATGGAGAAGGTGGTTTTGTATATGTCCAAAACGGTTTTCACACATGGACAACTTGATGTTGCGTTTTTCAGAGTAAAGTCACGGTCTGGTTTGATGGTTCTTATCACAGATGAAGACGGGAAACCTCAAAAGAACAACAACAAAAAGCGTTGTGTACAAAGAAAGAAGTATTCCAAAACAGAAAATAATCTTTGTTGATGACATCTTAGCTTTAGATGATGAGATTGGTAAATATATCCAACTTTTTGTGAGTTTTAGAGATTAGCATCTTAAGTTCTTGTTTATAATTTCTAAACAGGTTGTTAGGGACTCACATAGAGCGAGAAGAGAAACGACGTGGACATTGTTTTTTTTTTATTTTGCTTAATAGACATAAGTTTTACTTTGCTTTCAGAATTTTAGTTTTGTTATTGAATCTACTACACTATATAAACTCCAAAGACATAAATCATTGACGTTTATATAATATTAAAACAAAGAGAATGTCGAGAACAAGATACAAAAAACGAAACTCGACAAAGACATGGCTAATGATGAATAGTACTGGAACAGATCCTAAAATATAACTAATATGAAACCAAACTATGCTCGTGCATGGCACATGCCAACAACTAGTTTAGAATTATAATTAGACTAGTTCTATATAAGTTCTTTTTATTCGATTTCCTTTTTACTTTTGGCTTTGGCTTTACTCTAACCCTACAAATATAAATAGATTGTGAGTTTTCATTAATAAAACAACACTTTCAATTCTCTTAAACTCGACTAGTGTTTTGACCCACGCAACCGCGCGGGTTTTTAAAATAATTTTATATATTATTAATCATGTTTAGATTTTTCGAGTATCGGGTTTATAATTTTCGGTTATTTCGAGTTTCGGATTCGGATTCAGGTTCCAAACTTTTAGAACTTTTAGCTATATCGAATTCTTGGTTCGGTTTAGATTTGAGATTTTCGAACTTTTAGATTTCCTCGGATACTCGTATGGGTTCAATTCGGATAATATTCAATTTCCGAAATACCATGAAACAAAACCCATTAGAGTACTAAATAAACACCAGATGACTAAAATTAAATTTTTATAGTTTATATAAATTATTTATAATTTTTCATAGATTTTTCTAAATTTATCACTTTATAATTGTTTTTGAATTTTTGTAACAAATTTTATTTAGAAAGTAATAATATTGTAATATAATTATTTTAAAAGTTATAGATTTATTTTAAATTTGAAAACAAACTATATTTAAATTTGCTAAATTAAGATTGATGATTTTAAATTGTGTTGGTTTACAATTTTGATAGTGATTAAGTGAAAAGAATATTAAAATATTCTAACATGTTTGTTGGAATATGTGAATGAGTAATTAGATTTATTTTAATTTATTAGATATATTTAATAAAATTTCTAAAATATGTTCATTTTGAAAAATCACACATGAAAAAATCTATGTCTTTTCTTTTAATAAGATAGATTTATCATGGTACCAGAGAGCGAACAAAACCTAAAATAAAAACTTTACATGTTTGATAGTTTACAAATCAATCTTCTCCATTCCTTATATTTCTAAAAACTCATATTGTCAAAACCTTCCATAAAGGCCCTCGGCAATCACTTTTCTCTTTTGTTTTTAAAATTTAAAGACAAAAACCCATTCATAAATCTTAAAAGCCACTCGGCAATTCCTTGTTTTCGAAAAACATCACCTTCATTCTTTTCTCTTGTTTTGACAAAACAAAACAAAGACCTTTGTTCATAAAATACTTCCAAAGGTGCCTCGGCTATTCACTATTCATTCATCACTTATCTTTCAATTACTTAGATGTTGTTCGTTTGTTCATCCAGATATTACATCCAGATGTAGATATCGATTGATATTCGTTTGCAACAATTTTAAATATGATCTAGATGAAGTAATTGGATACAAATCAAAACTCATCCAAAAAATCTACATATTTTGGATGAGTTTGTTGGTAGAGTTTGGATGAGTTTTGTTCATCCAAAAAATTGTAAAACCGATAAAATCGTAAAAACTGTCAAAACCGCAAAATTTGACAAAACCGTAAAAATCGCAACAATTGCAAATCCGTAAAAGCCGCCAAAACCATAAAAACCACAAAATTCGTAAAAATTGCAAAAAACCACGAAATCCATAATAACCATTAAACCGCAAAATCTTTAAAAACCGTAAAACCGTAAAACCTGTAAAAACCAATAAAGCCACAAAACCAAAAAATAAGCCAAAACCGCAAAATCCGACAAAACCTAAAAAACCGTAAAAATCGCAAATCCGTAAAAACCGCAAACTCAACAAAAAATCTGCTAAAACCACAAAAACCGTATAAACCGCAAAAATATAAAAATTGCAAAACTGTAAAAACCCATAAAAACCGCAAAAGGAAAAAAGCAAAAACCAAAAAACCGCAAAATCTGTAAAAACCATAAAACCGCAAAAATCGTAAAAACTGCAAAAACGTAAAAACCACAAAACCGTAAAAACCAGAAAAGCCGCAAAAAGCAAAATCCGAAAAACGAAAAACCAACATAACCACCAAATCCGACAAAACCACAAAAAGAAGAAACCGCAAAACTGCCAAAATCGCAAAATACGACAAAACTGTAAAAACTGTAAGGCCGCAAATATGTAAAAATGTCTAAACTGCAAAATCTACAAAAATAATCGCCAAAACCGTAAAAACAATAAAAGCCGAAATAACTGTAAAAACTGCAAAAACTTCCCAAACCGTATAAATCGCGAAAACCGAAAAATCCACTAAAACTGTAAAAACCGTAAAAATCGTAAACACCGAAAAATGTTAAAAACGCCAAAGCCGAAAAATATCGCAAAATAATTATCTATGAAAAAGATTAAATTATTTCATAAAGTTTTTTAATAAAAATAATAGTTTAATGTATCTGGATGAAATTGCAAATGCACAAACGAACAGACTTGCGTTCAAATGTTGCATTTAGATGCAAAATCCAAATGCAAAAACGAACATCATCCAGATGTAGCAACCAAATGTAACATCCGGATGCTGCATCCAAATACAGAAATGAACAAGACCTTACTTCTCAAGCAAACTCTGCTTTTCCTTTCAAAAACTGAGAATCAATTCCTATCCTTTTATTTCAACATAAAAACCTAAAACCTTAAACCTTAATTAGTCGCCATGGCTATGACTTTGGCAGTCGTCGAGGAGAAGAACAAAAAAATATCACCCTTTGATCTCTCATCGACCGATAACCGGGAGCTATAATGTCTCATCCACTTCTTACAGGTTCAAACTATGATGAATGGGCGATTAACTTCTAGATGGCTCGTAGCTCCAGAAAGAAATTTGGATTCCTTGATGGTTCAGTACCAAAACCATCTTCTACTGATCCTATTATTAAAGAATGGACAGCAAACAATCATCTGATTGTTGGGTGGATTAAACAGACGGTTCACCTAATAATAAGATCGTCTCTTTCAACTCGTGAAGTAGCAAAAGTTTTGTGGGATATTATCAGAAAAATATACTCTATCAAGAGCAGTGCACGACTTCAACAACTATGAAACTCACTTGCTAATTGTAAGCAAAACGGACGCACCGTTGATGAGTACTTTGGTTGGCTAACTAAGCTTTGGGATGGCATAGCAGATTGTATGAATACGAAACAATGTTGTTGGGGGAAGTGTGAATGTGACTTGAACACGGCTCGACGACAAGAATTTCAAATCTTTCAGATACACGACTTCTTAGCTTGCTTGGATAACTCAATTCATGGCGTTATTCAAGCTTAGTTATGTGTGATTTCTCTCCTGCCGGACCTAGACATCATCTATCAAACCATCTCACAAAACGAGACCCTTCATGAAGCTTCCATTGTCAATACACCTTCACCTATGAGCTTCGCAACTCATGCTCCTATTTCAACAAAATCTACTTTCAAACAAAACACGGTTTTCACCAGAGACTTACCATGAGATCCAAGTTGACCTGGTAACAAAGATATGACAATGCAATGTACTGCGTGTCGCCGTACGGGTCATGAAGCTTGGGATTGTTTCACGGTCATTCGATATCCAGATTGGTGGGAGCACCGACCACAAAACAGAACTGATTCCAGTGGTCCGTAAAACACTTCTTATTAGACAAGGACTTGGAAGAGGTCCTCGTGTGAATGTAGCTACAATTGGTGACTCAAAGACTCCAAAAATCTAGGCCAATGTCAATATCACGGATTCATATAAACTTGGTCTTAGTGGCATCACCGATGAGCGGTGGGCAATTGTACAAAAACTTATCAATGGTGGAAAGACTCAACACACATTTCAAGGTCAGATTGATAAACCGATCTGGATTCTCGATACATAGGAAACACATCACATGAATGGTGAAATCCAGTTCATGAAAGACTTGCGCGATATTGCCCCTATATCGATAGAACTTCCGGCCGGTTCAAATGTTGTAACAACCAAAGCAGGGAAATGTTGAATTAACACAACATCTCCAGCTTAAAAAGGTTATTTAGTCGATGGGTTTCATATGAATTTGATTTATGTGGATCAATTAGTTACATATAATTTTCTGGTGGGTCAAGTAACCGACAAACTTATGATTTTATAGGACCACACTTCGAGGATGCTGATTGGAGCGGATGAAAGAAAGGGAGAGGGGTTGTACCGATTCTGGGGGAAAGAGTTTGTGACTTCAATCCAAACTACAGTAAGAGATGATTCAATATTATGGCATCGTCGTCTTGGACATCTGTCTTCTCGAGTAACCGGTTTAATTCCAGGGATTAGTAGTTTATCTAATAAACATGACACTCATATTAAGTCATGTGATCTTTGTTTTGGGGCTAAACAAACCCGACAAAAATTTTCAGATAGTTCAAATAATGCTAAAGAGAATTTTGATTTAATCCATTGTGATGCCTGGGATCCATATAGAATTATGACTTTATGTTGATCACGTTATTTGCTAACCATTATTGACGACCATTCACGCGCAGAAAGGTTATTTCTTATATCTGACAAATCAATGGTTCCACAACAACTTCAAGAATTCACTTCCCTTTTAGAAACATAATTCTCTAAGAAGATAAAGACGGTGCATAGCAATAATGGAAGTGAGTTCATGTGTCGTACACAATTTTTTAAGGATCAAGGAACGATTCATGAGATGCCGTGCATCCATACACCGCAACAAAATGGAAGAACAGAATGCAAACATCGTCATACACTTAATGTGGCCCAGGCTTTAAGGTTTGAAGCCAAACTACTAGTCGAATTTTCGGGCGAATTTGAGCTAGCTGCTAAACATCTTATTAATAGGATACCGACACCACTACTTGATAATAAAACTCCGTTTGAGAAACTTTATGGCAAAGAACCATCGTTCACTCACTAACGGGTATTTGGGTGCTTGGATTATGCGCATAACCTCTATACCTGAGGTGACAAGTTTGCCTCACGTGGCCTATTGTGTGTTCCTAGGCTATCCTATCAGAAAGAAAGGATGGAAGCTTATGGACCTTGAGACAAATAAGGTCTTCGTCTCATGCGATGTAGACTTTTAGGAAAACATATTCTCGATTCCGCAAAACATAACCTCAATGACTTATGATTCTTCATCTCTGCCTTTGACGATAGCTCCCGTAAATTCTTCTGTCTCTGGAGATGAGGATGGTTATGNTTTTTCCCCGCCCCCCCCCCCCCCCAAAACATAGCTTCCTCCAATTGTCACTTTGAATAACGAAATTGCAACAACATTACAACCATCAGTTGAAACTCGATTGACTCTGCTCCTTCAACGGGTGTTTCCCGCACCGAGAACCTTGGCAGAGGACACCAAAATATCTAGCCATTGACGCATTTCCGTGATTTTGTTGTCGGTACAATTACCACAATCCTGGCAAGTTCTCTCTCCCATCGTCTTCTCCACAGCTGTCCTTAGGTTCGGGCTATCCTCTTTTTGACTTTTTATCTTATCATAAGTTTTCAGCACATCATTGTGCATATCTTCCAGCATTAACTGCTTATCCCGAGCCTAAGTCCTTTCGCGAAGCAATGGAGATTGATGTATGGAAGGACGCGATGAAATATGAAGTTACAACTCCAGAGCGAAAGCACACATGGGACATTGATTCTTACCGCCAAATGAAAAGCCTATTGGGTGTAAATGGGTTTACACGGTATAACTATGCTCGGATGGTTCGGTTGAATGATATAAAGCTCGGCTAGTGGTCTTGGGTAATCTTCAACGCGAGGGGTCGATTGTAACGAACCTTTTTCTTCGGTTGCAAAAATGACTTATGTTCGGGTTTTTCTTGTTCATGCCGCGAAAAGAATTACAAAATACATCATATGGATGTTCACAACACATTTTTCACGTTGATCTCATGGAAGAAGTTTATATGACATTACCGCTTGGTTTCTCAAATCCATAATACAATAGAGTGTGTCGCCTTCGTAAATCACTTTATGGGCTGAAGCAAGCTCCACGATGTTAGTTCGCTAAGCTGGTTGATGCTCTTCTTCAATATGGCTTCTCAGACATGCATTCTAATTATTCTTTATTCATTTATACTACCCATGCAACGACGATAAAGATTCTTGTCTACGTCGATGACTCAATAATTTCAGGAGATTCATCCATGGCAATCAATGCATTCAAGCTATATTTAGCTACATGCTTCTACATGAAAGAATTAGTTCCCTTGTGCTACTTCCTTGGTCTTGAAGTTTCTCGGAATTTAACAGGAATTTGCCTTTGACAACGTAAATACACACAAGATATTCTTATGGATGTTGGTTTATTTGGTTGTCCACTAGCGGAATCTCCAGCTGATCAAAACCATAAACTTGCGATGGATGAAGGTGCCGATCTTGCTTACCCCGAATAATATCGACGCCTCATAGGACGTATAATCTATCTCCTTGCTACACGAATAGATATATCATATGTTGTTCATACACTTTCGCAATTCATGCAGAGACCGAAGGAGGAACATTGGTTGGCAGCGTTAAAGACAGTTCGATATCTTAAAGGAACCGTTGGCCAGGGTGTGATTTTCCGAGCTGAGGAATCTTTACATTTGACTGGTTA
Organism: Anastatica hierochuntica; assembly: GCA_900406275.1. Classification (NCBI taxonomy): domain Eukaryota; kingdom Viridiplantae; phylum Streptophyta; class Magnoliopsida; order Brassicales; family Brassicaceae; genus Anastatica; species Anastatica hierochuntica. Next base: position 19,981 of record OVAN01002153.1, on the reverse strand, counting down.
GAGTGACACGGATTGGGCTGCATGTCATTTAACGCGACGTTCCTTGACCGGTTGGATCATTCAACTTCGTACCTCTCTGATAGCCTGGAAAACAAAGAAGCAAGGTACAATTTCTTTATCATAGATCGAAGCAGAGTTTCGGGCTTTGCATGCGGTTACTAAAGAACTTATTTTGTTAAAAGTTCTATTGCTTGAAATCGGTATTGATCATTCTCAGCCAATGTCCGTTCGATTTGATAATCAATTTGTGCTTCATTTAACGGCCACTCCAATTTTCCATGAATGAACAAAACATATGGGTGTCATTTGTCACTTTGTACAGGGTGAGATGGTCAAGGGCATCATTGAAACAACATATTTTCCCACTACCAAACAAGTTGCTGATATTCTCACTACAACACTAGGAAGACGTGAATTTGATGATTTCTTGGTCAAGCTGGACATAAACAATCTCTATGCTCCACCTTGACGGGGGTAGTAGGATAAGGATTAAATATTTTGTTTAGAATTATAATTTAGACTAGTTCTAGATAAGTTCTCTTTATTCTATTTCCTTTTTACTTTTGACTTTGGCTTTACTCTAACTCTACGGGTATAAATAGCTCGTGGATTTTCATTAATAAAACAATACTTTCAATTCTCTTAAACTCGATTTGACAGATTCATCCTTCTCTTTATTAGTTTTTAAAGATGGAGCGAAAACCAAAGAATCAAGCCTAACCTCCCTACTCAAACTCTTTATTCTTTGAAGTATCGCCCACATTGTTACCTTTGAACAATTGTCTGAGTTGTTTATGGAAAATTTTTAGGCAGAGGTTTTGATCCAGTTTGTAGGTTTTTTTACAATGTCGGTGAAAACTCACCACGTCCGTACTCGGCACGGACGATCCAAATAATTTATCAAATAACAAATAAGTATAATTTTCTCAAAAATCTACACATTAAAAGAAGAGAAGGAAGGATAACTTATGACTTAATGTAATCCACCATTTGTAGAAATTAACTAAATGAATCATCACTTTTTCAAACACATACATATAAATATAAATGACAAAACAACTATATACAAGCTAATACAAATTTACAGTTTGTTAAAACTGACACATCTCTTTATCTTGTTTGGTCAAGAAAAGATGCACAAATTAGTGACAAAAATTGGAAACTAAAGATATAAATTAAGAAAAAGAGGATGGATGATTTTATCAGAAATTCACATGAAAAATCACTTTTGTAAAAGTTATTACACTAAAAGGCATGTTATGTTATTCAAATATTTTTGTTGTTTGCGAGACAAATTTTTGACCAAAATGTCTACTTTTCTATTTAACAAACGCGTCGACGAAACTGGGTGGACGAAAAATTCGTGGACATACAACTATAACTCATATTCAACTATAATATACACCATGCATAGCAATATCCATAACATTTTTAGTGTAAAACTGTCCACCACGACTGACTCACTTTAGTTTGAACATATGGACATCAGATACATATACAACATACATCATAATTTTATTGTAAAATTGTCCACTATGCGTAGTCCATCTAATTTCAAACGTATAGTCATGAATTATTTACAAGATTCGTCGTATTATAATGTAATTTTTTCATTGTGCCTAATCCATTTAATTTCAAACATATGGATATTTAATCTCTATTTATAATTTTCGAAAAACTTGTCCCTATATTATCCATCACATTTTTGACGCAAAATCGTCCACTAAACTGTCCACCAAACCATTCATCAAACCATCCATCATATCAAACATAGTCCATTTAATTTCGAAAATATGGACATCATTTTTGCCTTGTTGTATCACGAAAATGAAATCAAACAAAAACTTCAGTTCTGAAATGTAATGTAAACACAAAGTATATATATAGATTTCAAAAAGAAAATATTCAATTCTCTGAAAAAGCTAAAAAACGAGAAAATGAGTAAATCCAATAAAAAGAGGTAAGAGATGAGAGATGAGACAGAAGAAAGAGAAGGAGAAAAAAGGTTTATGTCAGGAAAGAGAGAACAGAAGAGAGAGAAATGAATAAATAGAGAGAATAATAGTTTGAGGGTAATTTGGTAAAAGACTTTTGAGAACGGGTCTGAGTGTTAACAAGTGCTATTTCACGTAATAAACAATATAAAAAAGTGTCAGTCAATGTAATAGTTTCTTGTTGTATCCCACCCAACAAACAAAAACAAAGGTGTGACCGATTACACTTCAACGCTAACAACTTTGTGTCAAAAAAGTATATGAGTTCCAATATTCATGCCAATTGAGTTGAAAACTCTTTTAATAATTTTTTAATATTTTGAGCATAAAGGCACAAGAGGTTTGTTAAAAAAGAATTTGATAGGTGTAATATACATAAATAACTTTTTTGAACTATTTACGTTAATAAATACTTTCCATACCATATATGTGAGTAAACATAATTTGTTGGTTGCTATTTTCGTGTATAGTGGATATTTTACGTGAAGCAATTTATTAGTTTGTTTCAATAAACAGGTTTGATATGGACGACCATTGCCTAGTCATGGTTGATCATTGGTGTTGTTCGAGTCTTGGTGACCGGGAATGTGGGTGTTATTTCTTTTTTCAAAGCATTGTGAAGTTAAACTCTTTTACCTATTATATCTCCTGTCAAAATTTTTTTTTTTTTTTTGTAATTTAACTTATCTTTTTCACTAAGCTTGTTACTTAATTTAAATTCTTCTTATCCATGTACTTTAATTTATGTCCACAAAATCAAAACCACAAAATATAACTTTATTACTAACACATTTACACCAACCATTTTTTCTTTTATCTAAAAAAAATTTCTACACTTCTTATATTAGTAATCCACCATTTTCTGTTTTTTCCACCATGCATGCACACTTTGACTTTATATAGTTAATATTTTTAGAAACATCTATTATGTATTTCCACAACATTTACCAATCACCACCCACTGGTGTTTCCTCCACCACATATTATTTCATGACCACTAAAACTTAATCACAATCTTGTAACATCAACATCTTGTAAAATCTAGTTTTCCTGCTAACATAGTTACACCAACCAACTTTCCTTATCGAAAGAGATTTTATACACTTCTAATACTGGCCGACCCCCATTTTTTCGTTTTTCCCCCCCACGGTACACTTTGATTTCATATAGTGGATATTATTTGAAACATCCATCATGTGCGTCCACAACATGTACAACTCACACCCGGTAAAAAAATTCTATCTTGACCTAGAAAAATTCCATCCACCAGATATTATCCACTAATGTTATCTTGTCATCCCTCTACTAAGTGGATATTCAACTTCAAATCCGTAAGTAACCGCGTTACTAGTCCTTCTATATTGATTTCACATTCAAACAATGTGTTCCAATCTTCGCTTTCCAGCTCTGTACTTTATTCATGCGCTTTATATTCCAATTTCTACTCCTACCCGAAATAATCCATCCACCATAAAATGTTCCTCGATTTGTTTATGCACCTCTTTTTATCTGTGGATGGTTTCCATTTTTGTGTTTTTAAACCTTTATTATATTTACCAAATCTTCTATGTCTTTTGGTCATTCTTCCTGTAAACAATACCACCACCACCACAAAGATTAACTAACTTTTACAAAAAGAAAGATTAATCATCCACATTTTTAGCTACTAATAGTCAACCACATTCTGCTATACTCAAACCATCACATTAAAACTTATAAAAACAAAAATATCCCCTAAATACTATCTATTAAGTCCCATGGTGTTTGATGTGTGCTTGTGGATGGTGATCTTAGTATCCATCCTATGGGTCAGGTCTCCTAATATAGCTCATCAGTCATCTCCAATTAAAGATTCCTGTAATGGAGTATCCGACACTTACTCATACTGGATGATCAGGATCATAGCCCTTGGGATACTCTCCGCATGGAAAACCAGTTATGCTCCCAAACTTAGTTAGGGAAAACGTAGTGGCTATCCATCAGAAATTGTCCACCAATCATACTTTTTCTTCGTAACAAGCTGACGGTAGATAAAATCATACAACATCTTACATGATTGGGAACACCGAATCTTCTGTAACTCGAGTAGCTTCCCAAAGCATGAGTTCTTATTTTTCTTCATTTCTTCACTTCCCCTAAACTTACGGCGGATATAATCTAGAGTCTTAATTTTAGAGTATACATTTAGCCTCGCTTCTAGATACCAATCTATAGCAAATAATCTTCTAGGTAGTTCATCGTCACGTCCATCGACCTCACATGCCTCTCCTGCATTTCTAACAACAAATCAACAACTTCTGCGTAAAAAAAAACAAAGAGCATAAATTTTCTCCAAAAAAATACTTTTACATAGTCGAATCATTTCTATTTACATGACATCTACTTAGGGATTTTCGAAGAGCTCAAGAACCTTCACAACATAAATTTCGTCCTTTCAACTTAACCCTCACTAGCCAATTTTCTTTTTTTTGAAATGGATTTGAAAGGTAGCTCTCAAATTTAGGGTTTTTCTACTTTTGAATTTTTTTTTTCTTTTTACTCAACTAGATAAAGTAAATCGTAACTAGTACTTGCGATATCTCATCTCAACAAGAAAAGGGTATTTACGTCTTTCTGTACCTAGAAAATATCCATGTACCTAGAAGTATATATTCCTGTAAATGCAACTCAAATAAGCATTTATTTATGTAATTCACTCTCTCTTTTGGTGTCTCACCCGGTTTTATCTTATTTTTCCCTCATAGTTTGGGTGAGAAAAAGTAATAATGATGGTTACTATTCATTTTTTTCTTCACTCTTCAGCCATTTCTCTTCCTTATTCTTGTTTTAAAACCCACGAATCAGAACCAAAAATTTTGGTTTTATGTTTTTCTAAAGTTTCGTTTATTTGTCGCATTAATGTTCCATTGAATACTTACTTTTACTCTTTTAGTGAAATAATCCAAAATGACACCCTTTTTGCTTAGGATTTCCTTTCTCATTTAGAAACTTTGCTATTACCTCTTTGGACTTTCATTTCCCTCGATTTGAGTGGATTTTATTCTTAGTTGTAAAAGCTACGATATCTATCTATTTTCATAATTTCAGCGTTTTCCTTTTCACTTCAAAATTCCTCTTTTCCTAGCTGGTGAAGTTTCATTTATGTACTTCCTTATTCCTTTTCCATGTATAATCATTGATTATCCTTCTTTATCAATGAGCTCAAAATATTAGACAATTTCTCCTCTATTCTCTTCTCCTCCCACATTTTACCATCTCCATGCTTCATTCTATGTTCTTTGCTTATCAAACGTCGATGTTCTTTATGTCCGATTTATGAGCACCCTTAGTTGGCTATCTAATCTATGAGGCTGGAGGATAATGAACCCATACATTTCTTGATAGCCCCTGATTCAGAGTTTTCAGCGATGATTATATCAGTCTCTCTTAATCTTGATGCTCAATCTACATAAAAAATGATTGAAGCGATGCCCATATTTGGCGTGTTTATGATCGTATCAAAGGGATTAAGCTCTCACATGATAGATTTCAATTCATATTCCAGCAAAAGGAATACCTAAAAATGGTTTTAAAAGATAGACCATGCTCTTACAACATTTGGAGAACGCTTTTAGAATGATGGCCATCAACCTCTCCTCCTAAAGATTTTCTCGTGTACATTGCCTTTGGGTTCGAATTGGAAATACTTTGAAAAAGCACTACACAGTTGATACGATTAAGCGACTTGGTGAAGCGATAAGTAGAATATAGGAAATTACGTGTGATCCTTCTGTGTCTCAAAAAACTAAGTATGTTCGGGTTCTGGTTCATCTTAACATCGCAAGTCTAGCTCATAGCTCTAAAGCTATGAATTTTCTTCATGCTGGCTCAACGATTATTACTTATGAGTTTGAGCGTCTCCACAAAATTTGTTTTCATTGTTACCATTTGACCCATGAATAATGAAATGTAAGTTGATTATGTAACAACCATTGTCTCTGCGGAGGTCGTCTTTTATTCAATTTCCTGACAGTACCCTCGTCAAGCCAATTGATATTCCGCTTAATGTTCCCCGTGGATTCCCTCTATGTTCCCATCTCTTTCACAAGAAAAACAGAGGATTAAATCGCTATACATTTCACATGATGTTGTACAAAGAGACATGCCTAGATACTAAAATTTCGAAAATCAATTGAGAAAGACTTATAAGCTACTTCTTCTCGCCAACCCAAGATCACTTTACAAGAGATTCAAACCGAAGGCCATGTACTTACTTTCATGGAGGATTATTTCAAGGAGATGTGATGTAATCTTCTCGATGGAAATCCTAGTGCGTCTGATCTAATACATTATGCTAGTATTGCTGATGAGGTAGAAAAGACTTTAGCCTTAAATCTCACTTCATCTATTACGACTATTGGTCCAATGGGATTTCAGATAGGAACCTCTTTTTATGGCTTTCTGACCGGGACCAATCCTAGTCAAAAATGGGTGAGGCGCATACTGTCTTCCTTGAAGAGAAAGTTGAAAAGTAAACGGCAACTACCATCTCAGGTGTGCCTTATGCAGTGAATCCTAATCAATCTATAAGCACTAATGATCAGCCTGGAGATAGTTGCAAGAGAAAGACCTCTATAACTACTGAACATATCATTTCCAAATCTCCAGAACAACAAAACAATACGATGACTTCTGACTTAAAGATGCTGCATATCCAATGAGTATTTTTAGTTGGAATTGTCAAGGTGCTAATAGTACTGAGATATTTTTCAATTTACAAAAGATGTGCAAGGATCATTTTCCATATTTTTATTTCTGTTGGAAACTAAACAAAAAGATGGTTACATGAAGGGTTTGCAAAAAAGCTTGAGGTAAAATTAAGTATTAAATATTGAGTCGATTGGTCTTAGTGGCGGCTTGGCGATTTACTGGAAGAATAGTTTGGTGTTGATAAATTATCGACTAATTAGATAATAATCTCAAAATAACTATGGGACCGATTATCTTCTTTTTTAATTTTCCTTATGGAGATCTTATCAAAGCAAGATGATGAGGGCGGATCCATAGAGGTGGGTGTGGGTGCACTTGCACCCAGTTAAATATAAATAATTATTTTTGTACTCTAACCACAGTTGGTAAAATGGAAAAATGACATTAGATGCACCCTCTAATTTTACGTGGTAATAACTTCAATTTTTCAACCTTTACAATTTTGCATCCATTTAAATAATGGTCTAGATTTTTCCCCAGCAAGATGACAAGATGTATTGTCTAGACTATGTAATATAGAAATAGTAAGAGTTCAAGTATATGAATTTCGGGTGGAGATTTGATGAGTTAATGGATAATAACGAGAAAGTTGGTAGTTCCCTCAGGTATGAATCAATTTTTTTGGGACATAGATAAAGAAAATTTCTTGTCATGAGATGGCTGAAGAAGAACATGTGGATACAATGCTTATTAGATCACAAATTTGGTAATGATGAATGGTTCACAATTTTTCAGAGATCACATATGGAATATTATGAACTTTGGGGCTCTGATCATAGACCTATAATGGTCAAGTTTGTTATGGAGAAAGAGACTCGAGATATAGGTAGGTTCTACTTTGATCAATGTTATACGAAGAAACCTAGCTTTGTTAAAGTGATTAAGAAAGGTGGTATGGTTTCCCTAAAACAAATGACATTTCATTAATAATGGATCGAACGAACTTAACACTGCAAGTCTTACCTTTCAATGTGGAAGAGAAGATCTACTACAAATTCAGGTGATAAGATCATAAATCTACATGTTGTTTTGGAAGGTGAAATGGCAAAACCGCAACCAAACTTCTATATGATGCAAAGACTATAAGATGAACTATACGACGCTATTATGAAGAAGAAGCCTTCTGAAAACAAAAAAAAACACATAGAGAATTGGCTTACAGAGGGTGATGATAGCACACGTTTCTTTCATAACTCTATCAAAAGAAAGAAAATTCAAAATAGGGCTATCATGCTGAAAGATGAAAATGGCATTCAACAATATCCATAGGGTTCAAAAGGTAATATTGTAGTGAAATTATACAAAGACTTATTCATGAGTACTAACCCCAACAACTTCGATTTTGTGTTGGAAGGGCTACTAAGAAAAGTGGCAGAGGAGATGAACATGATGCTATCAACTTCAATGACATCAAAGAAAATAAATCAAGCTACACTCTCAATCAAATATGGAAATATACAAGGAGATGATAGCTTTTCCGGAGCTTTCTATAAATTTTTTGGAATATTATCAAACCAAGTATAGTTGCAAAGGTGAAAAAACTTATTCAACTCCTCTGTTCTTAAGGATTAGAATCACACGCATTTGTGTCTCATTCCTAAAGTGAATAACCCAACAATAATTAATGAGATGAGGTTTATATACTTGTGCAATTTCCAATACAAGATTTTATAAAAAAAAATCTCTGCACTCGATTGAAAATTATTCTACCTGATATATTTTAGACACTCAAGGTGCTTTTGTTAGAGGACGTCTCATCAAAAATAACATCATAATAGTTGATAACCGATTCATGCCTTGAGAACAAATGGAACCATATCTGAAAATTACATGGCTATAAAGATGGATATGTGGAAGGCATACGAGCGTGCAAAAAGGTTTTTCATAAAGGCTCTATTAGAAAAGCTCGAATTTAATCATTAGTGTATAATGTGGATCATGGATTGTGTATGCTCTATCACATATACTATTATTCTAAATAGTATAACTCACCGCTATATCAAACCAGAGAGAGGAACTGACAAGGCGATATTCCTTTTTATTCTCGTTACGTACACTTTTGTTCACAAACTTAGCACTTATGAACCTACGAGTAAGCTTTCAGGTATCAAAATATCACTGCTAAGCCCGATCGAGTATACATCATCTTCCCTTTATGGATGATACTCCACTATTGTGTAAAGCTACTGCGGAAGAAAGTCCAACAATCGTTAACTTTCTAACTTGGTATGACTTTGACTGGGGATAATTGGTCAATAGAGACAAGACATTTATCAACTTTGGATCTAAGGTGGATGAAGCTACAAAAATAGAGATTAAAAACACCCCCATATCTAAAAAGAAGGAGGCAAAGACACCTATTTAGGTTTGCCAAAATGCTTTAGCGGATCTAAGCTTAAAACTTTTAATTTTATTCAAAAGAAGCTAAAGAATCGACTTCAGGATTGTACACTAAGAATCTTTCCCCAAGCAGTAAAGAATCCTATTAAAGTCTATTGGCCTAGTGTTTTCGGTATAAGCTATCTTTTGCTTCAAATTATCCAAGGACTTATGCAGTAAGCTAACCAATGCAATGACATCCTTCTAGTGGAGTAAGGGAGAGAATAAAAAGAAGACATTGTGGGTAGTTTAGCACAAGCGGTATAGAACAAAGGAATAAGGCGAACTTCCTTTTCATGACATTAGGAACTTCAACCAAGCTCTTTTAGCCAAACAAGCATGAAAGCTATTAAAAAAATAAAATTCTCTACTTAGTCATGTACTTAAAGGTACATATTCCCTAAAGAAATTCTTTCTAAATTTTGGTGTGGGATCTAAACCGTTGTACGCTTGGAGAAGCATCTTACACAAGAAAGAGTTATTGAAATCCAGTTTGCTGAAGACCATAAGAGACGGTAAAAGTACTCATATCTTTTTGGATAAATGGATCATGATTCTGAATACAAATATTTAGAATAGTGAATTGGTTCAGATAATTTTTATTGATGTTGATGTTGCGTATGTTACTAAGATCAGTTTTCTTAAAGATTACATGATTACTACTTATGAAAATCACCCAAGACCGGAGGTTACTCAGTTCAAAGCGGCCATAAGTTCCTGAAAAGTATGCTCAATAATCAACACCCAATATTTCTTCAAGTATCAACAGTGGAAGAAAATGTATGGTAAAGTTTATGGAAACTAAAGATATCCTGAAAATCATACATTTTATTTGAAGAGTGATTTCAGTTGCCTTCGTGGTTAGCTATTGATTCTTATGTCAATTGTGTGGCATGGCCAATGAAAGCATATGTAAGGTTCTTTTCATTGTCAGGTTGCATAAAAAGTTTGGAATCTGGCACTTATCTCTGCCCTCCGTGTTACTTAATGCACCATTTGGTTGTGTGTAGTAGAAAGCAGGAGATACCAACGAAAAGCATGTTGGCATTCCCATGGATTCTCTTGTAAATCTGGAAAGCCCGAATGGTGTCATATTTGAACAAAGGAATTCTACGATTGTGTCTATCTTGGATAAAACTTTTGAAGATGCAGAGGAATGGACAAGGGCTGCTACTTTTGGAACTGTCCAGGTTTGGATACTCATATATAACTTCCTTCTGTTTAGTTAAACTCTCAAGTTAGTTGTGGTGCATCGTGGATCATCATGAATTATTTGGATGAAGCATTGGTGCATAATTTTTTTTTCGCCTAAGCATTGGTGCATAATAAAAGATCATATTCTCATCCCTTTCTCTCTTGAAGCTCATTTGCAAAGTTGTATTGGGAAATAAATAGCAATACCTTTATGCATCATAGAAAAGTTATCTTTGAATCATCCCTCAAACAATTAGTAAAACCAGTGGAGAAGCCTCACTTATTCCCTATTCATCCATCAAATCCATTTTGAGATTAAAACAAAGCTATAAGTTTTTGAACTTTTAAAAATTGAGGAAATTGAGCATATGGGTTGTAATGACCCTCACAACCAAATAGCATTTTGCCAAGGTGGCTGAATGATGAAAAACGGAAAGCCGAGCTTAGTGAGCTACTTGAGAGAAGTCAAAAATTTTAAGTTGGAAATGGAAAGAGATACTGACACGAGAGGATTCCTTAAGAAATTCAAGGGAATGAAAATGTCGACGGTTCGATATAAAAAGCCTTAGATGATCAGGAAATTAGTCGGGAAATTTATTCTTAAGCCAACGAAAGTAAAATGGTCTTGGAAATAAGTGGTAAGACTATTCCCGGAGAAAATTAAGTTTTCCTCGGAGAAATATTTTTTCTCGACTGTTCGGAAGGTATTCGGCACGTTCGGATCCGAGACACGATCGTCTCGGCATGTGCGGGCGCAGGGAAGCAGCAGCAATTCAGAACCAGGTGACGCAACAACTTGTTTCCTTAAGCTACTCGTCAGCTGTGTGCTTAGCCTGTCTGGCTGAGCGTGCCATGCAGCTTGCCAGGTGTGACCGAGAGAAAGTATCTTGGTGTACACCGGCTGACTTACCCCCTTGTGCTCTGGTAACTATATAAGCACGCTGTGCACACATCCGAACGAGTTTTTGGGAGAAACTCTCGTGCGCAGATGTGTTTTGGAGAAGCTTTCTCGTGAAAAAACAAATCACTGTCGAGAACTTCCGTGCACAGCGATCGCGACACCTCTCAGGTAAGCCGATCGATCCAAAATCGTGTTTTCTCGTGCGCTTTAGTTTCCAATCGTGTATCCGAACATACCTATCGTGTATCCGACCATGCTTTTTGCTCTGAATACCTCAGGTTTTCGCAAAGTCAGTTCGAACCCTGTGCATAAATTGATAGGAGAATTCACGAGGCTCGTAGGAGCTTTAAGAAGACTGTGGGTATTCGGTCCGTTTCATGGAGAAACCTAATCGGTTCAGCCCGTGCGTGCCCGATAGTAACCATTCTCGGTTTCTCAGTACAGTCACGCTCGGTTTAACTCTTTCCCTTAGCCAAACTCTCTCGGATTTTCCAAGGTGAGTCGTTGTAGCCATTTAGATGTCCGAATACGTTCGGCTGCACCATAAAATTGTTTGATCGTGTGTTTTAGTCCTTGATCGTGAACTGTCCCGAGCATATTAAATCTAAGTGATGTAAATCTCTTATTAAATCTATGGAATTTTTACCCGATGTTCAACCCGAACCTAGTAAAATACTTAAGTATACAAAATTTTAAAATAAGAAATAATCTAAGTAACATTATCCTAAATCCTTAAGCTCGTTGTCCATGTTCCCCGAAGTCCATGACTTGGTCACTGCGTGGTGGCGCATGGTCGGATCAAGGTCACGAAGACACGAAGAGAATGGTTCGCTACCATGGCCGTGTACTGGATGACGAAACAATGCTGGGAGTTCCATAGCTCCTAGCGGAATCGGAAATTATTTATGCTAGTTCCGCCTAGCCTTTGTGGCTTTGGAATTAGTATAAGTAATCATGCGGGATGATGGAAACCACGGAAGTGAAGCATGTTAAAGACCCGAGCTAATTTCATATTAAATTTAAGTGGCGTATTTTCTTCTTGAGTGCTTATATGCCTATCGTGCAGGTTGGGTTAGGATTGTATGTTAGAAGGTATGGGAATCAGTCTCACTAAGTAAATTAGTTACTCAGTCTCTTTGTCTGTGCAGGTAACCAGTAAGCGGGGGTTGTTTTCCATACCGGTGTAAAGGAACATCTAGCCAGCTATAGATTTTTGTTGTCCTTGAAATGAATCTTTTGATGTATATATGTTAGTACGTTATTGGGCAGTAGGCCTTAGGGTAAAACTATAACTTTTTGTAACCTCTCAAAAACTACTAAGTATAAAATAAATAAAAAATGTTTATAAAATTACGAGTTCTATATGATATTAGTCTTGTCCGGACAAACTAACTGTTAGTCATTGCTCAGACGGGTTGAAAAGCCTAGAGCAAGGGTTAGCAGGATATATGGTGAACTCGGATAGTTGGTTCAAGGAACCCGAATTTGTTTTGGGAACCTCGGATCGGCCGTATGGGGACATCATATGTGCCATTTCTTGTAAGCGATGATTGGGGGTGTCACAATGGTGGTATTAGACCATTGTTAATCGATGCTTGAATGGGACTTGTTTCAAATATTTTTTCGAGTCAAAATGAGTCGCAAGGATAACTAGGAAAAGTTGGTTTGTTCCTTTCATTAGGAATAATTAGTCATGGGTTAGGATAACTTATCGTGATCCTTACTTGCAGATCTCGCGAAGATATATTAGACGGGGTGGTGCATACAGACCGATCCAGATCGCATCATCTCCAGAGTCTTCACCACCACATTCACCTAGAGTTAGTGTGGAGTCCGACCCATATGAGGGATCTTCAGAGCATGGTCCGATGCAGATACAAACTTCATCAGAGTCATACCACATCAACTACGACACTGATCCTGCATATGATGTTCCGGATCATGAGGATCCATTTGTGGACATTCACCCGATTCCTGAGCCTGAGCCTATGCCTGCCGAGCCAGCTCCTGCACTGCTGCCAGCACCGGCACCAACACCAATGGATCCTGTGTTGGTTGCGATTTTAGAGATGATGGCCGATATGATTCGACTCCAGCAGGAGGTGTTAGCAGCACAACGTCCGAGGACACCACCACCTGTACCATCACCACGTCCTCCGACACCCGATTTTCTGAAGATCGTGATTTTGATGAAGAACTTGGGGATGACACGATATGAGGTGGGACCAATCCGTTCGAGGCAGTTTTGTGGCTACAGGACTTGGAGCGGAACTTTGCTGGAACTCGCTGTCCTCACGAATACAAGAGAGGTGTGGCCGCATACTACTTAGAGAAAGATTCCATGAGTTGGTGGTTGAGCGTTGAGCGATGTTTTGGAGATACACATGCGAGCTGGGATGATTTCCGTCGGGAGTTTCAGAAGAAGTACTTCTCGCCAGAGGCATGTGACCGTTTGGAGATGCAGTTCATGTAGTTAGAGGAGGGTGGTTATTCTGTGAGGGAGTATGAGGCGGAGTTCACTCGTCTTCGTCGTTATGTCCACTTGGAGTCACAAGATGAGCCAATGATTATCCGGAAGTTTCTTCGGGGACTTCACCCATCTATCCGTAGCAAACTTCAGGTTGTAGAGTTCACTTACTTGGGAGAGCTAGTTGAGCGTGCCGTGAATGTGGAGGAGGCCATTGTTGCTGAGAGAGATTCTTCTAGTCATGCTGCACCATCGAGGCCTACTAGTAGGCTAGTGCAGACATAAAGATAGCCTTCCTTAGGGACCAGAGGGCGAGGAGGCAGAGGCATACGAGGTGGCCGAGCTCCAGCGCCTATACCAGTACCACCGATTTGTTATGCATGTGGAGAATCAAGCGATTATGTGCGAGATTGTTCGAGTGCCAGACATGTGGGATCTCCAGCCTTGCAGCATGTTCCGTGTTTGACTTGTGGAGAGCGGGGACACTATGCCACTTCTTGTCCACGAACCCATTCTGCTCCGTTAGCTCCAAGGGTACCAGGTGTACCACTCGTGCGCCCTTCCTTACTCTTATCTCCAACCAAGCGTCAGGCTATAGCCAGTAGAGCCTACGCTTTGGAGCTTCCTGGGCCGTCGGGACCTCCGAAAGGTACGATCACATGTTTGTTTTCTTACTATTGCGTGTTGTGTGAATTTTCTTATTTTTTTTAAAAAAAGAGAGAGTGTGTGTTAAAGAGAGTTAAATTGGCTCTTAGGAACCCTATCCATGGGCGGAGTTCCAACCTACATTCTTTTCGATTCGGGAGCAACCCATAGTTTCATAGCTCCTGAAGTAGCTTCCATGTTTGAAGGCGTGTTTACAATTCTTGAAATGAACATTCATGTCCTAACCCTTGGCGATCAAGTTTTGGAGACGAAGGGTTGTATTCAGAAAGTACTTGTTGTCACTCAAGACATAGTCTCTCCGACCCATCTGTTGGTGTTACCCTTAGAACGTTATGAAGTTATTCTAAGGATGGATTGACTCTCTAGTTACCAAGCCCATTTAGATTGTGGCCGGGGAAAGATATCTTTTGAAAGAGAGGCAAAAGTTCCATTAGTTTACCAAGGGATTACACCAAGTTCCAAGGCATCTCTGGTGTCGACTTTGAGGATCAAAAATCTACTTGAGCAAGGGGATGAAGTGTATCTGATTGCGGTAACCACAGTCGAAGCATGAGATGAGAAGGAGCAGAACGTAGAAGATATTCCAGTTGTCAGAGAGTATAAAGATTTGTTCAAGTCTTTAGAAGGATTGCCACCCTCTAGAAGAACCCATTCACTATTACCTTGGAACCTGGCTCCACTCCAGTAGCCAAGCGCCCTATCGAATGGCTCTGGCTGAGCTAGCAGAATTAAAGCAGCAGTTGGCAGATTTGTTGGAGAAAGGCTTTATACGACCTAGTTCATCACTGTGGGGAGCACCCATGCTATTTGTGAAGAAGAAGGATATGAGCATGCGATTGTGTATTGACTATCGTGGACTCAACAATGTGACAATAAAGGACAAGTATCCGCTTCCTACAATTGATGAGTTGCTGGATTAAGTACGAGGTGCAAGCTGGTTCTCCAAGATTGATTTAGCATCGGGTTACCATCATATTCCAATCTCGGAGGCTGATATTCAGAAGACTGCTTTTAGAATGCGATATGGACATTTTGAGTTTGTTGTTATGCCATTCGGACTTACCAACACCCCTGCAGCTTTCATGCGTCTCATGAATGAAGTATTTCGGGATTATTTGGATGTTTTCGTTATCATTTTTATCGATGACATCCTTATATATTCGTGGAGTGCGAAAGAACATGGAAGGCATTTACAACTTGTTTTGGAATGCCTTAAGGATCAGAAGCTCATTGCAAAGTTTAGTAAATGTCGATTTTGGAAAACGGAAGTTGGGTTCCTTGGACATCGAGTGTCAGAACAAGGAGTAGCGGCAGATCCAGAAAAGATTGAGGTGATTAAAGAATGACCACGTGCAACCTCTGTAACTGAAGAAAGAAGCTTCTTAGGACTGGCAGGTTATTACCGGAAGTTTGTGAAAGGGTTCTCATGCATCGCGAAGCCGTTAACCCAATTAACGGGTAAAAAAGTTGCCTTTGAATGGAGTAATGAAGCCGACGAAGCATTTAATCAATTGAAGGATGCCTTAACCTCTACACCTATCTTAGCGTTACCAGTACCAAATCAGTCGTACATTATGTATACAGATGCATCTCGTGTCGGGATAGGATGTGTGCTAATGCAAGAAGATAGGGTAATTACCTATGCATCAAGACAGCTACGGAAACATGAAGTGAACTATCTGACCCATGATTTGGAGATGGCAGCAATAGTTTTTGCACTTCAAATTTGGCGATCATATTTGTTTGGAGAGAAGATCCAAGTATTACTAACCATAAAAGTCTCAAGTACATCTTCACTCAACCGAAATTTAACTTAAGACAGAGGCGTTGGATGGAGTTTATCGCTGACTATAACATGCAGATTCAGTATCATCCAGGGAAGGCAAATGTTGTTGCTAATGCTCTGAGCAAAAGGAAGGTTGATGTCGACACCGAGAAAGAACTCCAAAAGTTGGAAGCAGAATTCAAGATGATCAGTATAGCTGCCTTGGAAAGAAAAGAAGAAGAACCCTTAGAACTTCAAGCACTTAGTCAAGCAGGCTTACTTCATCGTATCCGGGAAGCACAAATGAGGGATGTAAACCTAAGGAAGATTCGGGAGGAGTTGGATGAAGAAAATCCGGGCGGATATCAGGTTGCTAGTGATGGCACTTTATTACTTAATGGTCGAATAACTGTTCCTAAGGGAGAGGGTTTGCGAGAAGAGATTTTGAGAACGGCACACCATTCCCTTCTGAGCATTCACCCCGGAAGTACAAAAATGTATTGTAACATCATGAAGTATTATCATTGGCTGAGAATCAAGAGGGATGTTGCAACCTGAGTTTCACAATGCCAGACTTGCCAACAGATCAAAGCCAAACATCAGGTTCCGGGAGGTTTACTGCAAAGCCTACCTAGGAAATGGGATGTTGTAGTCATAGACTTTATATCTGGGTTACCTCGAGCACCTGGACGTGGGAATGATGCAGTGTGGGTCATCATGGATCGTTTAACTACGACTGCTCATTTTCTACCGATGAAGATCATTGATAAAGTGGAAACCCTAGCAGAGCTATACTTGGAAGAAATTGTGAAGCTTCATGGAGTACCTGCCATCATAGTATCAGACCGAGATCCTCGTTTTACGACAGAATTTTGGAGAGCATTTCAACAAGCCTTAGGTACAGACCTGCACATGAGTACTACTTTCCATCCAAAAATCGATCGCCAAACCGAGAGAACAATAAGAACACTTGAAGATTTGCTGAGGATGTGTGTCATGGATTGGAATGGACCAGGGAATAAGTTCCTACCACTGATAGAATTTTCGTACAACAATAGTTACCACTCAAGCATTGGTATGTCACCATATGAAACTTTGTATGGGAGACCCTGTAGAACACCATTATGTTGGACGGAAGTCGGAGAGCGAAGGGTACTTGGCCCAGATCTTGTAGATGAAACTACATAGAAAGTAAAGATCATCCAAGCAAACATGAAGAAGGCACAAGACCACCGGAAGAAGTATGATGACCGCGGTAGACGTGAGGTAGTATTTGAAGTAAACAACATGGTCTTTTTGAAAGTGGCAGCACAGAAAGGAAAGGATCGTTTTGGAAAAGTCGGGAAGCTAGCAACACGCTACATCGGGCCGTATAAGATTGTTGCAAGAATAGGAGAAGTGGCCTATCGACTAGAACTTCCACCAGACATGCCTATGCATCCGGTCTTCCATGGTTCCATGTTACGCAAGCATATACCGGATTCAAATATGGCGGTACCTTAGCCTCCAGAGAAGCTACAACCCAATATTACGTTCCTCGGAAGGTCCCCTGCATATAGGCGAAAGACGTGTTAGAAGATTAAAGAATAGGGAGATCCCTTAGGTTCAAATGTTTTGAGGAAAACGACATAGAATAGTTGTAACCTGGGAGGACGAGGAAAAGTTTAAAGCCAGTCATCCTGAACTCTTTGTAGACACATGACTTGTTCAATAAAGCTACATATTCTGCCTTATGAATTCGAGGACGTATTCTTTTAAGGGGGGAGAGTGTAATGACCCTCACGATCATTTAGCATTTTGCCAAGGTGGTTGGATAGTGAGAAACGTAAAGCCGAGCTTAGTGAGCTATTTGAGAGAAGTCAAAAATTTTAAGTTGGAATTGGGAAGAGATACCGGCACAAAAGGATTCCTTAGGAAATTTAAGGGATTGGAATTGCCCGCGGTTCGACATAAAAAGGCTTAGATGATCAGAAAATTAGTCGGAAAATTTATTCTTAAGCCAATGGAAGTAAAATGGTCTTGGGAATAAGTGGTAAAAATATTCTAGGATAAAATTACGTTTTCCTCGAAAAAATATTTTTCCTGACTGTTCAGAAGGTATTCGACACGTTCGGATCCGAGACACGATCGTCTCGGCATTTGCGGGCGCGGGAAGCAGCAGCCGTTCGAAACCAGGTGACGCAATAACTTGTTTTCTTAAGCTGCTCGTCAGCTGTGTGCTTAGCCTGTCTGGCCGAGCGTGCCACGCAGCTTGCCAGGTGTCACCGAGAGAAAGTATCTTAGTGTACACCGGCTGACTCACCCCCTTGTGCTCTGGAGTCTATATAAGCACGCTTTGCACACATACGAACAAGTTTTTGGGAGAAACTCTCGTGCGCAGTTGTGTGTAGGAGAAGCTTTCTCATGCAAAAACAAGTCATTGTCGAGAACTTCCGTGCATAGCGATCGCGACACCTCTCAGGTAAGCCGATCGATCCGAAATCGTATTTTCTCATGCGCTTTAGTTTCTGTTTGTGTATCTGACCATACCAATCGTGTCTCCGACCATACCGATCATGTATCCGACCATGCTACTTGCTCTTAATACTTCATGTTTTCGCAAAGTCAGTCTGAACCCTTTGCATAAACTGATCAGAGAATTCACGAGGCCCATAGGAGCTTTAAGAAGACCGTGGGTATTCGGTCCGTTTCGTGGAGAAGCCTAATCGGTTCAGCCCGTGCGTGCCCGATAGTAACCATTCTCGGTTTCTCAGTACGATCACGCTCGGTTAAAGTCGTTCCCTTAGCCAAACTATCTCGGATTTTCCAAGGTGAGTCGTTGTAGCCGTTTAGATATCCGAATACGTTCGGCTGCACCACAAAATTGTTTGATCGTGTGTTTTAGTCCTCGATAGTGAACTTTCCCGAGCATATTAAATCTATGTGATGTAAATCTCTTATTAAATCTATGGAATGCTTACCTGAGGTTCAACTTGAACTTAGTAAAATACTTAAGTATACGAAATGTTAAAGTAAGAAATAATCTAAGTGACATTACCCTAAATCTTTAAGCTCGCTGTCCATGTTCCCCGACGTCCGTGACTTGGTCGCTACATGGTGGCGCGTGGTCGGATCAAGGTCACGAAGACACGGAGAGACTAGTTCACTACCATCGCCGTGTACTGCATGAAGATGCAGTGCTGGGAGTTCCATAGCTCCTAGCGGAAGTGGAGCCTTTGTGGCTTCAGAATTAGTATAAGAAATTGTGCGGGATGATGGGAACCACGAAATCGAAGCATGTTAAAGACCCGAGCTAATTTCGTATTAAATTTAAGTGGCATGTTTTCTTCTTGAGTGCTTATATGTTTATCGTACATGTTGGATTAGGATTATATGTTAGAGGGTATGTGAATTAGACTCACTGAGAAAATTAGTTACTCACGGCTATTTGTGTGTGCAGGCAACCAATAGGCGGGGTTGTTTTCCATTTAGGTGTAAAGGAACATCTAGCTAGCTATAGATTTTTGTTGTCTTTGTAACGAATCTTTTGATGTATATATGTTAGTACGTTGTTGGGCAGTAGGCCTTAGAATAAAACTATAACTTTCTATAACCTCTTATAAAATACTAA
This sequence comes from Anastatica hierochuntica, assembly GCA_900406275.1. Taxonomy (NCBI): domain Eukaryota; kingdom Viridiplantae; phylum Streptophyta; class Magnoliopsida; order Brassicales; family Brassicaceae; genus Anastatica; species Anastatica hierochuntica. The sequence continues at coordinate 256 of OVAN01002153.1, read as the reverse complement.
GTATAAAATAAATGAAGAATGTTTATAAAATTACGAGTTCCATATGATATTAGTCTTTTCCGGACAAACTAACTGTTAGCCATTGCTCGGATGGGTTGAAAAGCTTAGAGAAAGGGTTAGCAAGATATATGGTGAGGTAAAATAATCGTTAAATTACGACCATAACCAAGAGTCTGAAAAACGTCACAAATTAGCGATTATTTACCGAGTAAACAACAAATAGTCGCAAAAGTGCAACTGTTTTCAGACCATATCA
>OVAN01002152.1:24045-35220 GCA_900406275.1 Anastatica hierochuntica | reverse complement strand
AATTTTCCTCGCAAATTTCTCTCGCAAATTGCGTGTTTTCTTGTAGTGGTGGTCCCCAACAGGACTTGAGGAACCCTTCTTAAAAGAAGGGGTACAGGGGTAGAGACAATCTGCAGGTTGTAGAAACTCAACTCCTGGTGAATTAGAAATAGAAGTCAAATTTGGGCATGGCAGCTCAATATACAGAAATCTCTGCTGGCGATCCTGGAAGTGGTAGATAAAAGGTCTCGAGTCATCAATGAACTTCTTACAAGGAGAAGCTAAGATGGCATAGTCCACGAGATGTTTCCCATCGAGGAAAACATAGGTAGGTCTCTCGTCATGCCAGATCTCACCTGCGTGGGGGAGTTTGAACTCCACCCTCTGGTGACTAGCAAAATCAAACTTCACAAAACACAAAAGACGAGTGATAAGAGAACCTGCAATAAAAGGCTTCTTCTCGGAAGCAACCACCTTGAAGAAGGCGAATTTGTCAGCAACAACCGCAGACATGTTCATGTCTGTGGCTACCACATATCGAATCTGAGCTCCCAAATCCCAAGTGTGTCTAACTTCAATGAATAGAAGACCCAACTCATCATTGGTAACAGCAACCTGAATATACTTGGCATAACTGTGGGAGCTCAGGACCTTGGCTGCAAGTCTGAGAACGAGACTGTGAATATATCGGACCTTGGCGAATGTGGGACGTAAGTAGCTTGACCCTGCATAAAACCAAACAATCGTTCTAAATCCATAAGGTAAATAGAGTAGAACTGACCCTGCATGATGAAAGAGAATTCGACTTGTTCTGCTACATGGTTGCTAAGATCCTGATAGACGAGACACACATATGCCAAAAACTCTCTGCAAATCTCGGAGTAGACATGTTCCTGAAGCTCCAGAAAGCCTTGGAGTTCCATCCTTCGGAAAAGATCAAAGAAGTCCTCGCGAATCCCCATTGCCTCAAGGAGGTCATCGTCAATGACACGGGTTATTGGGAATGTGATATGCCCCAAATCCTGCAAGAGCTGCGAGTTGTGCTCATCCAATTCTTTAGTAATAGTAAGGTTTCCGGGATGTGTGAGATCGTTTCTTCTAAACCGCTCATGTAGATTAGAGCTAGACCTCTTCTTTGTCTTGGGGACCTCTCCGATTTTTTGTCTACCCATATCCTGCGAAAATGAACACTTGAAAACCAAATTAGTATCAAAGTCAAAACACTACAAACACGAAAATTATTCGCTCTATTTCAAAGAGCACTGTTCCTATAGAAATCTATCTCATAGACAACAAGAGCATACATCAAAACTGTTTATAAAGCAAGAACATCATCAACTTATCCAATTTTCGTTTTGCATTCATAGTCCAAGTGAAACTCATCAAATTCACCACAACCAATCATCAAAACATATAGAAATCATTCATATAGATTCCACAAAAGAATAATATCATCAATAAACAAGCAAATCATCAAGAACTTGCATCCTCGAAAACTTATGGCGTCCGAAACGCGAAATCAGAAAATCACCAAATTCAACCCTCAAATCACTAAATTCAAGTGCAATCCGACTTCTAAACATCATATAACATGTATATATCATCATTCAAACACCAAACATTGATTAAAAATCAAGGAAACAAAATTTCCCAAAATCACCCTAGAAAGGGACGAAAATTGAAATGAGGATTGCGAACACATACCTTCGAGTTAGCAAAAATTCATAAGATGGAATGAAAGAGGGCGGAAAACTAATAAACTTAGGCTCAAGAATCACTCCGATCCGTTAAGTTTTGATCAAAATCGAGGTGATTTTTTCATTTTTGAGAGAGAGAAGAATGAAGAACAAAACCTGTTAGTCGTGTGTTATATCAAGTTTTCATGACAGGGATCGATTGATCCTGGACAAGAATCGATTGATCCTTGTCATTATGTCAGGGTGCGTAATATGTCATGGATCGATCAATTATGGTGCAGGGATCGATCGATCCTTGTCATTATGTCCGGACACACCTGTTTTTGCAATTCCAAAGCCAAAAACACAAAGAAATCGAAATCAACAAAAACCAAAAACGCCAAAAATGAAAAACACTAAAAGTCTAGCTAAATGAAAACAAAAACTATGTTGTGGGTTGCCTCCCACTCATCGCTTGTTTAAAGTCTCGAGCCTGACTGTAATGCGATCAGACGACAGGTGGATCCGTTAAAGGAATTCACATTCCTTCTTCGGGTGTGTGTCTGCAATGTATGGCTTCACTCTTTGGCCATTCACAGTGAATCTCTATCCGTTGTCTTCAAGAATGACATCTCCATATGGTCGAATCTCAGCAATTATGAATGGTCCCGGCCAACGCGATTTGAGCTTTCCTGGAAACAGTCTCAAACGTGAGTTAAATAAGAGTACATGATATCCTTCAGCAAAATGGCGTGGAATGATTCTTTTATTATGGAATGATTTTGTCCGTTATTTGTAGTTTATTGTGTTCTCATAAGTATTCAAGCTTATCTCATCAAGTTCATTGATCTGAATCATCCGCTTCTCAGTTGCAGGCTTGATGTCAAAATTCATCACTATCGTAGCCCATAGTCCACTATACTCTAACTCAACAGGGAAAATGATAAGACTTCTCATAGACCAAATGATATGGAGTTGTGCCTAAGGGAGTCTTAAACGCAGTATTGTATGCACATAATGCCTCATCAAGCTTCACAACCCAGTTTTTCCACGTCTTGCCAACTTTCTTCTCTGAAATTCCCTTAATTTCTTTGTTGGAAATCTCCACTTGACCACTGGTTAGAGGATGATAAGGTGTAGCTACCTTATGCCGAACTCTGAACTCTCAAACAACTTGTTGATTAAGTAAGATCCCCCATCACTGATGCCAACTCTGGGAACTCCAAATTGCGGGAAGATCACTAATTTGAACATATTCAAAACGACCCTGTCATCATTTGTAGGGCTAGCCAGCGCTTCAACCCATTTGGACACATAGTCCACAACAACTAAGATGTATTGAATTTCATAGGATGGTGGGAATGGTGCCATGAAATCAATACCCGAAACATCAAATACCTCTACTTCCAGGATGAAGTTCTGAGGTATCCCGTTCGTTTTGCTGATATTGCCTTTTCTCGTACAGGCATCACACTTGGAAATGAAATCAAGAGCGTCTTTGAATATAATAGGCCACCAAAACCTGCTTGTGATACCTTCAGAACCGTCTCGAAGGTATCAAAGTGTCCAACATATTTCAAACCATGGCAATGGTAGAGAATACCCTGCACTTTTGACTCTAGAATGCACTTGCGAAAAAGGCCATCAGAACATCTCTTGTAGAGAAATGAATCATCCCAAAAGTAATGTCTGACGTCTCTGAGCAACTTTTTCTTCGCATAGCCTGCGAAATTTGGTGGCTCTACTTCGGAACTCAAATAATTCACAAAGTCTGTGAACTAAGGAATCTTGTCATGGATCTGTCTAATGGCAAACACATCCTCTTCATTCAGATACTCATCCTCTAGCAAGGTTACCATGTAGACTTTCTCCTCTGGAAGACTATCATCAAGTGGAGTTTCATCATCCACTCGTACACGAGAAAGGTGATCAGCTAAACCATTCTTGATGCCTCGTTTGTCATGAATTTCCAGACCGAATTCCTGTAACAACAATATCCATCTCAACAGTCTCGGTTTAGCATCTTTTTTAGACGTAAGATACATCAAAGCCGCATGATCAGTATGAAAAATGACTTTGGATCCCACCAAATATTGTTTAAACTTCTCAAATGCATAAACCTCAGCCAATAGCTCCTTTTATATAGTTGTATACTTGATCTGGGTGTCATCAAGTTTTCTGCTGGCATAGTAGATTACATGGAGCTTCTTATATTTTCTCTGACCCAACACTGCTCCTACTGCATAGTCACTGGCGTCACACATTACCTCAAAAGGTAAATCCTAATACGGTGGCTGTATAATTGGAGCCCTGACTAGTGCCTCCTTGATTGTTTGAAAGGCCAACAAAAAATCAGTATCAAAATTGAATTTGACATCCTTATAGAGTAATCGAGTCAGAGGTCCGGCTATCTTGGATAAATCCTTGATAAACCGTCTGTAGAATCCTGCGTGTCCAAGGAAGCTGCGGATATCCTTGATAGATGTAGGAGGTTGCATGCTCGTCATCACCTCTACCTTGACTCTGTCCACTTTGATGCCCCTCTCTGAGATCCTGTGGCCAAATGAAATCCCATCTTGCACCATAAAATGACACTTTTCCCAATTCAAAACTAAATGTTTCTCTTCACATCTTTCTAAAACCCTGCAAAGGTTAGACAAACAGTTAGTAAACGAAGAACCATATACAAAAAAGTCATCCATGAAGACTTCTATGATATCTTCGATCAAATATATGAAGATAGACATCATGCAGCGTTGGATGGTCGTAGGTACATTGCATAGTCCGAATGGCATTCTCCGGTAAGCATATATCCCATATATAGACACGTTAATGTGGTCTTCTCCTGGTCCGCCGGGTGGATGGGAATCAGAAAGAAACCTGAATAGCCATCAAGAAAACAGTAGTAAGGATGATTGACAAGTCTTTCAAGCATTTGATCAATAAAAGAAAGTGGAAAATGATCCTTTCTCGTGGGTGAGTTCAGCTTCCTGTAGTCAGTGCACATCTTGTGGCCCGTGATAGTGCTGGTGGGAATGAGCTCATTCTTCTTATTAGTAATGACATCGATCCCACCTTTCTTTGGTACCACGTGTACCGGACTTACCCATGTACTGTCAGAGATGGGATAGATCACACCTACACCCAAAAGTTTCAGAATCTCCTTCTTAACAACTTTCATCAGTTTAGGATTGAGTCTCCTTTGATGTTGGATAGGTGTCTTGGATTCATCCTCCAAGTGGATCATCTGCATACAAAGATCTGGAGAAATACTTGTGATATGATCAAAAGAATATCCTTATGCTTTTCTGTATTTCCCCAACTTCGAGAAAAGTAAGGCAGTCTCAGCATTGTTCAAATTAGCATTGACAATCACAGGGTATGTAGAGTTAGGACCTAAGAAAACATACCTTAGTCCTACAGGTAGTGGCTTCAGTTTGAGTTTTGGAGCTTTCAGCTCGCTCTAATCAGAGTTCAATCTTGCCACTAAGGAGGTAGATGTCGCAGGAGATGGCTCTTTGAGCTTGATGTATGCGACCTGCTTCTCAATAGTAGGTTCCGAGTCCAGCAACGCGGCAACCTCAGATGTATCTTCGTTCAGAAACCCATATTCACCTTCAATCTAAGTCAGAGCAACTCGTAGTGGGTCCTCAGTGTACAAGTCTTTAGCAGAGTCTTCAATCACATCAACAATTGTGTCTATCCAAAACATGTATCCATCAATGGTAGGCTTTTTCATGGATTTCTCATTGTTGAACTTCATAGTCAATTTCCCAAGGCAGAGATCTATCTGGCCGTTCTGCACATCAATCATAGCTCTGGCAGTAGATAAGAATGATTTTCCCAGGATAATAGGATCCTTGGGTCCTTCTTCAAGTTTCAGGACTATGAAATCCGTAAACACATATCCCTCCCTAACGCCAACCAGAGTGTTGTCTAGAATACCCATTGGTCTTCTAATAGATCTATCTGCAAGTACCAAGGACATTCTTGTGGGCTTGTAGTTTGTCAGATTCAACCACTGAGATACTGACAAGGGCATTACACTGACTCCTGACCCCAAATCACAAAGACATCGCTCGAAAGTAAGCGATCCAATCCTGCAAGGTAATACAAAAGGACCTGGATCCTCGCGTTTCTCCAGTGCGATGTTATGTAGAAATGCACTACATTCCACAGTAAGCACTAACACACCTTGTTCTAAGGTCATTCAATATGAAATAATCTTCTTCATGTACCTCTTAAGAGAAGGTACCATCTTGACTGCCTCTACGAAAGACAATCGTACGTGTAACTCACCAACTAGATTCTTCAGCTTCTCGTACTCGCGTTCCTTGATCTTTTGACGGNGGAGGGGGTGGGGTGGGGTGGTACATAGTCTTCATCAACCTCCAGTGGCTTCATTTTATATCCAAAAGCATATATGTCCACGCATGACATGGATCGATCGATCCTGGTGCATGGATCGATCGATCCCTGTCCTTCTGTTTTGAGGCATTTTGAGTCAAGGATCGATCGATCCTAGGGCAGGGATCGACCATCTTTGCCCTTATATTTTGGACAATTTTTTCACTTCCTTTCCACTTCGCAACGTGATGGCACTGCAATATTCTTTGGGGTTCTTCTCCGGTTTGCCTGGAGTGACGCCCGGAGGAGCTCTGTTGCTCGCAGAAGTCTGAGCAACCGATGTTTCTAGCAATTTCATATGAGTACTCAATGCCTCGAACTTCCCATTGAGATGTCATCATTTGATCTTGGGACTGGCGCATGTGCTAATAACCCTACAAAGGTTTCTCTTGTTTACCTAAGCGTGTAGGATCCTTGAAGCTTGTGTTACATACCCATGGTGTTGTCGACGAGAAAGTAAACTGAAGGAGGCTCTCCACTAAGATGATGCTTATCGTCGTCCAAGCTCCTTCGTTGCTGGTCCAATTGAGACTATTGATCCCGCCGCTGCAAACCCCACGCAACCATACCGTTCTTACCATGCCAGAAAAGCTCTGATGACAACTCTTCCACTTCCTTTGCCGGGTCTGATGGATGAAGACTTGCCTCGTGATGAGAGCGAAGGTGACAATCGTTTCCAAAGCTAGAAATCACGTGGTAAAAGAGAATCAAAGATTGCATGTCTCGTTGATTCAAGGAAATATGTTAAGAGTAAAGCCTCAAAGACTTCCTTTCAATCGACTCTTTATCACACAAGAGGATGGGGAAAACTATCACTTGTTCCGAGTTCGAAAATTTCTGGATTAGAAAGTTTTCTTCTCTTGGAGTGCTCGACATGCAAGGAGATGAACACTTGTTAATTGAAGATGGTCTCATCCATACGGTGATCGATGTCGATTCGTACATGTAGCTGGTGATTCTTGAGTTTTACATCAATCCACCATTCTATGAAAGAAATCCCAATTGTCTCGTTCTTATCTATGTGCGTGGACACATGTATGAGTTCTCTTCGGAAATCATCAACCGTTAGTGTTTCACTCGTAGCCACATTCCTCGTCGTGAAACATCTAAAGATGTTCTCTTGATGTCTGGCGGTGCTGTAAATGACTTTGATGCTCTTACCTCTCCTCAACTCACTCCGACCATGGTTGTTCTCCATAAGTTGTGATGTTGCAATTAGGTAGCTATGACTAACAGCACCACTTTGACTTAATGTTGTCATGAATTTCTCCACATGATAGCTTACAAGAAACCATTCAACTTTGGAGAACTTGTCTTCAAGAAGATTGTTGGTTGATTTAAAGAGTTCGCCTGTGCTTCGCAGAGATAGGCAGTTTGCTCCTCCCCGGAAAGTCACAGTGAATAAGAGTTCTCGTGCATCGAATATTGGAGCTCCATGTACTCCTCCAAACTTGACGTTTGATGTGAAAGTACTTTAGAGGCAGCTTCGCTTGATTCATACACAATTCTGATTTAAGTGTCTTTGATCTTGCTTAATTCTTACTTACTTGTTTTTTAGTGATTGTTCACTCAAGCAGGGGGAGAGTATGGTACATGGGCATACCTATTAACAACTTAGGGGGGTTCACATGACCCATGTTATATTTGAATTTTAACTAAAAGATCATGTATATTTGATTGAATTTTGTGGGAAAATTGGTAAAAATTGTGCTTTGAACCCTTACTAAAAAATGTGTTGAATATATGAGTAGGCATTTTGAAATATATCACTCATAAAATATTTTATATGAATTATTAATTTATATCATGAACCTTATAAGAATAATTTATGGGTCCGCTACTGGTATGGTAGTTTGGATGTATCACGTGCATCAGATGGTTTGAGTGCGGATGAAGACAGTGACGCTACCTGTTGCAGATCAAGATTCTGCTACGACAGTGATTAGAAAATCTGGAAGTTGTGTGTAGGAATTATAGGGGAGTAATTGGTTTTGGATTGTTACTCCTAGATGATCTAGTAGGAAGTATGTGGAACTAGTTGGTTTTTGGGTTGTTACTCCTATTTGGATTAAGATATCGACTATTTAACTTAACTGAACTATGCAATGATGAATTTGGTTTGTTTATGGTTGAGTGTTTATGTTTTGATTCTTCTGCCGACTGACACTAACCAAATGAATGTGTATGTCTTGTTTTTTTATTTGATGCAAATGCGATGCTTGAGATGAGAGAATCACATCAAAAGGATGTTAGCACGAGATTAAAGTGCGAGAACGACAAGGAAAGAAGTGACATGACATTAAGTTTGAAGACGCCTAGAAAATCTTAACAGAAAAAAGAAAGAAGATATACAGAAGATATTAAGTATCGAAGGAATATAAAAGGAGGATAGAAGTGATATATGCATTATTATACATGTATTTAAACACATGTTTTATTATGTCTTGAACCATTTTCATCCATAGTAGTATTTAATTTTGTCACATTTGCATCATTTGGTATCCATTAGTGTTTTAGACATATTCATATAGGATTATGCATTTTTCATTGCATTTTGTGTTTTTGTGTCTCTTTTAGGTGCTAATGGAGTATAGAGCTAAGGAATGCATTTGGTACTTAGATAGGATTGGAAGGAATGAAAGTGGAAAATTAACCTCAACATCCTAAAGATTGGATCATATGGATAAATTCCACTGCTTGGATCAGTCTCATCTTATGGGACAAGGTAGAAAATTGAATTAGCTTTGTTCTGACGGTGGTTTCAACTCATTCTAAGCTACGTTTCAAGAGTTATGAGTGAAATACCAAATACATGAATGTTGTTAGAAACTCTTGCAGGTGAACCTGGCGACCTATACGCCTCTGCTCAGCCCGCCAGCCTTGCTCTGCATCATGGCGACCTCATTTTGGTGACCCACGCCCCCTATGCAAGGACCGCCATCCACTATCAGCCTCGATGAACCAATCCTGACGACCAAAACTCAAAAGCTGGCAACCCGCGCCTCCCGTCTCAGTTTGATAGCCGCTTCCAGCACATCCTGGCAACCCACGCGAACTTCCTCGCGAGCTACGTTCCATGTCTCAGACTGCCAACAACCTGAAATCACCAAGACAAATCAAGATCCAACCTGGTTTGTCCCGAGTCGACCTAATCCAAACTATTTCACTAAATACATTTCTAAACATTTCCTAAACCTAAGTTTGATTTCCTTTGAGCCTCTTTTATCTAAGATAAAAGATTTGTTTTGAATATTTGTAACCCTTTAAGAAAGTTTGAATTTTTTATATCTCTTCTCTTTCTTAATGATGATTGTCATTGATTCTATCATTTTTATGAGTTTCTTAGCCATGTATGAGTAGTCTCATAGATGTGGATTATGGGTTAGTAGATTTAGGGATGATTGAGTGATGGATGAATGATGTTTGATGCTTGATTTTTGTAGATTCACATGTTTAGAGGTCTCTTAATGTTAGATTATGCTTGAAAAAGTTGAATCTAGGCTTTAGGAATTTCATGTCAGGAAGGTGTTCGATGAAATTCCTAAGAGGACTTTAAACATGCTTTTCATTCTCAACCTATCAGAATAGTTGATTGAGATGATTTTTTTCGCTTATAAGACTTATGCTTAATAATCATTAGTTGCTTAATTATCATTGGAAGATTTGTATGGTTAAGTAATTAGTGAATGAATTAGTCTCATGGGAATAAATTAGTTGATTTTGATTGGTTCTTGCCATTGAATGGTTCTTATTGCTTGATTGAGCATCATTGATTAACACTTGATCTCCTTATTTCAATTATCTAGCCTATGATCTACATCGCTTTATCATCATTTGCAAACTTCATATTTTTTCTTGTTTATTTCTTTGTTTAGTTCTTGTTTCTTGAGTTTCATATTGCTTAAGTAGTTATTAGTTCAACTTCAATCTCTTATATTGGTTTAGCTGAACCATAGGTTCTATATAGCTTAATGTGTTAGTGTTTGTTTCTTGTGGATCAATCCTAATGCTATATTACAAGAGACCATCGTGCTCTTGCGATTAGTCTGAGTTTAATCTCGGTAGAGAACTAAAATTCTCTCATCAAGAAGACATGAATTAGGTTTGGCCATCAAAAATTGAGTGAAACGGAGATCATGTTGTTCTGAGCAGAACAAAGAGACACAAGAGAGAATTATGTGACTCTGTTGTGGGAAACCAAGTGAGAGTTTGAGTCTATTGTAGCTTGTTAAGTTATCAGTAATTAAAATTGATTAAAAAAGAGTGTTTCAGAGATTTCTAATAAAAGTTATTTTTGAGCTTTAATCATGTGTTCTTTTTGTGCGTTGGTTCATCACCTGGTTTTTCATAACATATCCCCAAATATCAATTATGTATCCAGCTAGGCATTCTTATTTTTGAATCCAGTTATTCAGGTTATTCGGATAGGAGTGTTAGGAACCTAACTGGACCTAGTTGGATTTTATATATGATCGGTTTAGATCTATTCGGGTTCAAGTGGTTTTAAATACTTGAAGAAGATCCAAAACCTGAAAAAGCTCTGAACTACCCGAAAATCCGAATTACCCGAAAAAATTGATTACTTGAATCGAATTACCCAAAAAAAAAACAGAAATATCAGAACCGAAAACCGAATTACCTAAAAAATTAAATAAAATAATGAAAAAACTAAGGGGGTGTTATTCAATGATGTATTTTAATAGAGTTTAAATCTAAACACAGTCTACCATTATTCGAATCATGATTCTAAATTCTATATTAAAGTCTATTGTTATTGGATATATTTATAAATCATATTTAAAATCTAGTGTTATTCAATGAATGATGTAAAATCAGATTCTAAAATCCAATGTTATTCAACTTTAAAATATTTAAAAATTCTTTGTATTTTAAACTAATATCAGAGCATCTATCGTAGAATTTCATGAATAAATTATTGAAATTAAAATCCAAAGCATGCTACATAGATTTTAAAATCCATCCAAATAAACTCTATTATGATTTTAGAATTTGATGGATTACAAAACAATGATATTTGATTTTATCACCCCCTAATATTTTTATAAAGTATATATATATATATATATATATATATATATATATATATATATAT
>OVAN01002152.1:0-24024 GCA_900406275.1 Anastatica hierochuntica | reverse complement strand
ATATATATATATATATATATATATATATATATATTCCCGTTCGGTTTTTTTATCGGTTACGATTCGGTTCGAAAACTCAAAATAATTTGGAATTTGAACCATTTTAGTTTTCATTATTCAATTCGGTTCAATTCTGTCTAATTCAGTTAGAGTTCGGTTAAAGTTTCAGTTTACTTTACTTGTCCAGTCCTAATTACATGTATTTATTTAATAGTTTGAAATTTAAATTGGCTTGGAAACTATCCGCCTCTGGTTAAATGCAATTTCGCTTCCTCGTGGATTAATAGACACGCCAACTCTGGTGCTTCTTGGCTCGTACGGAACGCGGAAGGCTCCGTCCTTCACCATAGCAGAAGGTCATATTCTGGAGCTCCTTCCTACTTTGAAGCCCATCTTTTAAGTTTGCTCTGGGTTGTAGATAGTATGTCCTTCTTGCGTCACCATCAAGTGATCTTCGAAAGTTCTTGCTATCAAATTGTCGAAGCCATCAACCACCCGCAAAGCTTCCCTCTATTTCGTCACATACTCCATGACATTATGGATCGCCTCTTACTCCTGGAAACATGGAGAATCACGGCAGTTCCGTCGGCGGGAAGCAAAGCAGCCTCACTTATATCTTCGAGTGTTACTTCGGATGCAAGGTACCAATCGTACGGAGGCGCGAATGGCCCTCAATGGCTACATGGCCTTATTTCCTCGGAAAAACCAGTGAGAAATGGAACTTCTTAACCTTGGTGATGCTCTCTAAGTTCTCACGCTTGGCATCGTTTTAGTGCCTATGCTCTTATTGCTTCACTACTCTCTGTTTTGGAGATCTCTTGTGGGAGACACTTTTAGTGTTAGTCCTTTTGTATCTCTCCATCTTTCTTTATAATAAAATGACTAGTGTTAAAAAAAAAAACTAGACGTTGATTATCCTTATAAACCGATTGGTTAAGTAATTGAATGCATATATAATGTACCACATTGTACACACTCTTCTTTATCTTAAATGAAAAACTGACAAAAAAAAAATGACAAAAAAAAACTGACAAAAAAAAAATGAAAAACCATATTTCTGAATGTCTTTACTTCATTGTTCAAATAGTTTCGGCGACAAACTAAAAAAATCAATGTTTAAAATATAGAAAAGTTAGTTTGACAATCAATATTGTAATAAATATACAGCAATTTTAGTTTTGTTTACATCAATGTGAACTTCTTGATCGGATTAAAAAAAATTCTTAATGTGTTTGGTTGGTGCACTCGGCTAGGTTAAAAAATTATTTTGATAATCCTCCTTTTTTCCTAATCCCATTGATTTTCTTGAGTCTACTCAAGTTTACATACCAAAATTAGATTTATGCTTTTAGCTATTGAGTTCAAACTTTTTAGTCAGAGGATCGATGGGACCTGGAAATATTACTTGTTTAAGAAGAAAACTCTTTTAGTAGATTCGTGGGAACAAAACCTCATTAAAGTTTGACAAAAATTGAACAAATTATTCGTCTTAGTCTATGTCAATGAGAATAAGAGCTCTATAATCTAAGTGATTAACTCTTTTGAAAAGAGTATCACGTCAACATTTAAATTTTTGACACATATCTATATAATTCATTCTTATAAGTCAACGTTAAACTTTTTCCTTTCTATTTACATGATTTATTTCATGTTATTAAATTATATGCATATATTTAAATGAGTAAAAGATAAAGACGTACAAGATGGTTTCTTTTCTTTTACGGGACAATTAAGAAACAGAGGAAGAGAGATGAAGAAAGACGACGGAGAAATGGCGGAGAAACATATGAAGAAGCTTTTCCGATTATGGATTTCAGTATCATCTTCCGTTTTTGACTGGTTTTTATATCTTTCCCGAGAAATCTCAATCTCTCTCTCTCTCTCGCTCGCTCTCTCTCCCTCTCTCCCGTCCGTCTCCCTCCCTCTCTCTCTCTCTCTCTCTCTCTCTCTCTCTCTCTAAAACAACGATCTGAATTTTGAATTTAGAATTAATCTTTACAATAGTGAAAGTGATAATGATGTTTGGCTTAGACAAACATATGGGAAGCTCTTAATTTACTTGTATTTAACTTATGTGATGTGATTTGTATGTTGTCTTGTCATGTGGTCCTAATATTTATGCATAAGTTGCAGAAAATTTTTTTTGATGCTCGCGAATAATACCAAAATATTTATTTGTCAACCGGATTCATAGGTAAAAGCATAATATTTTATGTTGGAGATTCGTTAACCGCAACTCAAATTTGTTTATATCAACTTCAAACATGTCTAAAATACTAAGTTTGTTGTAACTTTTTGTATCATGGGGTAGTAAATATAAGCATTTGCCTTAGTACTCATAATTATAACGTAAATTTTTATTTTTAAATATTAAAAAGGCATATGAGCTTACAAAATACATGAAATAAATATGCAATTCATACTGAAATAATATCAAACAAAAACATATATACAAAAATCCGAGCGTATGTGCTGGCAATTAAAAAATTAACATGTGTCAATTAATTGAAATTTAGAATTAGTTAATGCTTTTAATTCTTCTAAAATTCTTTAAAGCATAATAGACAGAATAAAATAAAATATATGCTTAATTTTGATAGAAAAATATTACATAATATTATATCCAAAATTATTACTTACGTTTTTCACATGATTTGATTGTCATTTTTGAATAAACAGTGATTCATCAATCTCAGTGCAAATAATGAAAAACATGCAATGTATCAAACTAAAAAAAGACAAGATCAAACAATTGAGAAAACTAGAACTAACAAATTATAAGATATATAGTCAAACTCCAAAATTTATCGAAGAGATAAAAATTCATTATGTATAAAGAGAGTAGATGATGAAAAGTAGAAAAAGTAAACAAAGTGGGAGATGAAATAAATGAAAGATATTTGATAACAAAAGTTTACTACGACTAATTTTGAAAAATTTAAAGTTGTTGTAATATTAAAATTTGGATGATTGAAAGAACATCGAAGGATAAATAAATATTCAAAACATAATGCATTGAAAAAATTAATCTCAGAAGAAGATTCATAGTTGAATTATGATAGGATATGTATTGTATATCAATCTCTCTCTCTCTCTCTCTCTCTCTCTCTCTCTCTCTCTCTCTCTCAATATTCCTGCGTTTTTTCCTTTTTGTCTCTTCAGCCAATACTTTTGTTCCTTTCAAGACGGTCGGCGTGCCATCAAGCTTTAATCATTTTATGGAGGTTTGCCATCCGTACTAGGTATGATTGTTGAGATATTTCCTTTGTCGGGAATGGGCTTTTAACACTTCTTTCGGGTCAAAGAGGGTCGCTATCCTTCCTTTTTACAGTTCTGTCATATCTTGTGACCTTCTTACCTTCTAGTCTGCTACTCCTTTCCTTACTTTTTAGCAGAAGGTGATGTCATGTGTTCGTACATTGTGACTTTCACCTGAGATTTCACATCTGTGACCTCAGATCTTATACCGTATCTTCCTTGCTACCCACGAGCTTTTCTGTTTACCTTGAGAGGGTTTGTCTTGGCCCAATGCTTCTACTAAATGAGCTCTAGTGGGTCCTTCTGTATTAAATGCATCTCTTTTCTAATGTTGTGGATTCTTTACATGGCCTCCTCTCTCTTCGTGACGTTAGGAAGAGAGATTTGGTTTGAATCTAGGTCTGAGATGTCCAACGAAGCTTTTGTGGTGGGGCCTTCATCTTGACTTGCGATCATAGGATATGAAACCTACCTCTAACAGTAATTTCTCCAAAAGCGTGCTTAGCGAGTGGTTCGTTGAAAGTTGGCTTGCTTTTAAAAGAAGATTAAAGGGCACACATCAAAAGTGGGATCCCTAAGAGATATTTGTGAATCATGGATGAGTAAATGATGGCACAAAGATCAAAGCATCTCCTAGACTTAATCGTATCATGTCCCTCCGAGTTCCCTTTTCTTAAAAGGGCTTGATTCCTCACTTTTTGTTTTTTTTTGCATGCTTTGTTTTTACTCATGTTTCTCTAGTTTTTCTTCTTCGTATCATTTTTTTGTCATATTCTTTTTCGTACTTAGCATTTTTCTCGCAATCCTTCAAGAAATCAACCATCTTTCTTTCAATATCTTGAACTCAACCTGGGCATAAAAACTGGATCCGAAGAACCGATCCAGAACCGACCCGAAAAACGGGGGGTCAGTTCGGATCCGGTTCCTTAGGATTACCCGAACGGTTCCAAGACGATGGTGACTTCGGGTCTCGGTTCGAGTCGGTTTGGAACCGATACCCGATCGGTTACCCGACTAACCTATACATACATATACAATTATACATATATACAAAAACAATATTCGATCCTTAACATTCGACCACGAAAATCTAATTCCCCCTTTGCCGTTTTTTATTCCCTCCAAAATCTTAACCCTAAATCTCGTAATCGCATCAGTAAAACTGGATTCATTTACTAACCTAAAATATTTAAAAGATTTACGTCTACCTAATTGGCCAGCTTTATCGAGAAATCAGCCGCAGGTATGTATGCTCTATCTGCTTCTCCTGCCGAAGATTTACTTCTCTTGGTGTGTTGTGTTCTTTGTTGTTTCTAATGTCTACTATTTCTTTTCCATTTTGTTGTCTTTTTTGTCTTATGAGGTTTGAGTTTGATTGGTCGAATGAATGAAATGAAACTAACTGTGAATTTCTAATGCTTCAAAGTTCAAAGTCAAACTGTGATTGTTCCTTACTCTTTCATTTGAGAATTCTTCTCCGAGTTTCTATTTAATATGTAGAATGGGAAATGAATTCGTCCAAAGATGTGCGAATGTTTGTTAAATGAAACAACACCAGATCTCCTTTAGCTAGAAACTCTATATAATATTATTTTGAGAGTTGTTGGTTGGTCGATATTGTTGTTGTTGTTGTTGTTGTTGTTGCTCATATCTTATTTGATTCTTAAACCGAATTTGTATGATTGTTGATTACTTGATTTGCGTAGAATAAGAACCTTCTTTTGTGCTTTGTTATCTTATCGATTATTCACCAATATGCTTTTGTTGAGCTTTAATGTTTGTTCTGTGGCTTTGAAAAATTCAGTACATAACAATAATACATATTAGCTTTGTTTGGTCTTGGCCTTCTTTTTTTAAAGATAAAAATGAGATCTAGGAAGCAAAAGCAAGTCCTGAGTCTTAGTTGCTTTGTATTTTGTTTATGGCTTGATTCTTCCTTATGTATGTTATGTTTCTTTTCTTTATTGCAGATGGATTCTTCTTCACCTCAAGCTGAAAATGTAAGAAAGAGAGATGATGATGATGATAGAGTAGAGGAGACTGACGATGGTATTAGGTCTGCTAGTCCTGATAGTGTAAGCAAAAGAAAGAAAGTTCGTAGAAGTGGAGATAGCCCAGGTCCACCTAATACGAAGAAGAGAAATGTTGTTTCAAGATCATGTGTTTGGGATCACTTCAAAAAAATGATGAGGATAAGAACAAATGTCGATGCAACTACTGCGGAAGAATAATATGTTGTTCAACTGCTAATAGAACATCTTGTTTAAGGAAACATCTCAAGTCTTGCAAGACATACAAGGTTTGGGAAGAAATTCAGAACCAGAATCAACACAGTTTGAATCCGAATGGTGAAGGTGGCCAACTTAAGCTAGCAAGAGTCTCTGGAGCTGTGTTTAGGGAAGCATGAAATGAGTTGTTAGTCTTAGCAAAATTTCTGTTGGCATTTATTGAAAGCCTTGCTTGGATATACTTCTGCAACAAGATCAACCTCTATAAGCCACACTCTAGGAGAACCGCTACTAGAGGCATTATAGAGATGTATGTACAAAGGAAGATAGCTTTGATGAAAATTATTAGATCTTCTAATAAAAGGATATCACTAACTACAGATATTTGGGTTGCTCCAACTACTTCAACAAGCTACATGGTCATCACTGCGCATTTCATTGATGCAAGCTGGAAATTGAGAAAGCTTATCATTGAATTCAAGCCTGTTTTTGATCACACAGGTGCGACCACTAGTGATGTTCTACTAGATTGTATGGTAGAGTGGGGAATTAAAAAAATATTCATTGTTACAGTAGACAATGCTAAAGAAAACAATGTTGCTCTTAGGAAGTTTAAGGATTCATTTGTCTCTAGTAGTGCAGATGCATTAGTTTTAGGTGGAGAATATATGCATTTACGGTGTGCTGCCCATCTTATCAATTTGGTGGTTCAAGATGGCTTAAGTGAGGTTGATACTAGTGTGTCTGCGATTAGGAATGTTGTTCATTACGTGAGAGGTTCTTCTAAAAGAGTAAAAACCTTTGAACAGAAAGTTGAATCCGAGAAGATGACAAGGGGTAGTTTAAGTTTAGATTGCAATACAAGATGGAATTCAACTTATCTCATGCTTTTAAAAGCTGCTAAATTCACAATGGCATTTGGGAGAATTATGGTTGAAGACAAATTGTACAACAACTATTTTGCAGAGAAAGCTTATGGGAAGAGTATAGTTGGGCCACCAGAAGAAGAAGATTGGAACAAAGTAGAAATTCTGATAAAATTCCTGGTAAGCTTCTACAACTCTACTCTATTGTTTTCTGCATCTACATTTGTTAACTCCTACAAATGTTATAATGAAATTGTAACTATAGAGAGAAATCTAATATCACTAAACAACAATCAAGATGAGCAATTGATAAACAAGGCCAAAGCAATGAGAGAGAAATTTGATAAATATTGGGATGGCCTGAAAGATATCAACAAGATGTTGATTATTGCAAGTGTTGTTGATCCAAGAAAGAAAATGAAAGTTTGCAGGTCTCTGTTTTGATATGCTCTATGGGAAAGACAATGCAGAATCAAAAGAGCTCTACACGTCTATAAATGATGTTTAAAGCAGTTATTTGAAGAGTATAGCACATTTGTGGTTCCATCTTCTCAAGGTCATTCATCTATGACAAATTCTCATAGTGGTCATGATTCACAAGACTTATTTGACAGAATGGATTTGGAAGCTCATACTAGATATGAAAGAATGGATACAGTCTACAATGAGATGGTGAGTGAGATAGTGTTTCAAGATTCAAGCACTAAATTGGAGCTGTATTTGAAGGAGAAAGTTGAAATTCCAAAACCAAATCCTCTTGGAATACCTTTTGATGTTTTAGGATGGTGGAAGATAAGCAGTTCAAAGTTTCCAGTTTTGGCAGCAATTGCTAAAGATGTTCTTGTCATGCAAGTGTCATATGTTGCCTCCTAGTCTGCATTTAGTACTAGCAAGCGTATTCTTGATCCTCACAAAAGTTGCTTGACTCATTATACGCTTGAAATGCTAATATGCACTGAACAATGACTTAAGTGTGATATCCACATGAATGAAAGAGGAATGGTGACAACTCAACAGATGCTGAATAAAATTGAATTGCAGGATTTACTTCAAAGAGGCAAGTTCTTATAAGTCTCTATTCTATAATTACTTTCTATTTTATTTACAGTCTAACTTCGTATTGTTTCATTTTTGTGTAGAGTTTGAGGGTAAATGCAGCTTTGCAGAATGACAAAGTACAATAACTCAATACTTTCTTTATCTTCTTTATCGAATCAATAAGTATTTAACTATTTATTTTAACTTCTATAGGATTATCATATGGTACCTTGTTCACTTTGGAAGTAGTTGGTTTGTTGTGTATAGGATTAGATTGTGAGAGTTTTGAAATGCTTTGTGTCTCTGTCTCTCTGGTGAAAGTGAAATAATTAGTCAATCACATATTCTTTGTCTAGATATCTTATTGACTTATATCATGTTCTTCATTATCACATGTTTTCAAGTCTTCAATTCTTCATTTCCACTTCAATTCTTCATTTCCACTTCAATTCTTCAATTCACTTTTCAGAGTCTGTTACAATGTTATTTATGTCTTATAACTTGTCTTCTTCTTTGCTTTATAACTTTTGATTGATTTATGTTAAAATGCATTTATGTTGCAAATTTGGACTCATGTTTGTAAATAAGGATGCAGAAGAATTGAGATTTGATCATGTATTTTCATTTCAGAGTTTTTTTGTTCTTACAAGTTGGATCGGTTCTAATAATTCGGGTCTAAACCCGGACCCAAACCGAACCAATTCACGTTTTGGGTCCTTTTCGGGTTTTATAAAAAATTGAAATCCGACCCGAAACCGGTAAGAACCGAACCGACCCGAACCCGAAACATTGTCGGTTCTTAAATGGGTCCTAAATTGCCTTACCCGAAAGAATTGGACCCGAGGAAACCTGATCCGATCCGACCCAAGGACCCGTATGCCTAGGCCTATCTAGAACCATGCGGTATGATTCTAATTCTTAATCGTCTGAACGCTTTCCGCATTGTACTATTTCTATAACTTCTTTCACCCCCTCTCCTAGCTTTGAGAAAATGGTGATTTGCGAGACGCATACGCTCAATCTAGGTCCGAAAGTTGTTTTTTTGTTAACCTTCTAGGCGTTCAAAAGGTAAAAAGGGGAAAACTAGAGCTCTCGGTCAAAATGGTCACGAAGACGATTACCAAAAAAGAAATCGAGTATCATATCCTATCTTGCAATCAACGCCCTCGGGACGCACCTCTGAGGTTCATTGCTTTGTACGAGTTGTATTTTTTCACATTGGCCTCTGGATTCTGCTTCCACTCCTTCTGGTTGCTCACTACGAGTTACGATGCATCACCATTCCTCATCCTTTGGGGATGGCAGTTTGCCATATAATGGTGGTGCTCGTTGTGGCTGTTGAGCATGGCATGGATTGACATGTTAGTTCTTTGTGAACTGGATGATCACTAGCTGAAATCCCAATCTTCTTGGATCCTTCTATGCCTCCTTTAGTCCAGGAATGAAACTCTTGACTGATGACAGTGTTAACATCGGGAAATGATGGTCTCATGATAAAGTTAAAGGTGTTTATCTTGAAGATTAGATTGAGAATGATGGTGCAAGAGTTACAGTGATTGGGAGGGAACAAGAAGAAAGTTGGATTTATAGTGTTAGTGTTCAAAGAAGTGGCACATGAGAAGCTCGTGATGGTGGGGAAAGAAAAATGGAAGCTTCGAATCTGGAAAGAAAGTTTGTTATCATGATCATCTCAGCTTGGAAATACTATTCCATCGTTGTAATGTTTCTTTCATGAATTTTGTTGAGATTGATCTGAGAGTCTTGGACGATTTTCTTTGGGAGAGATCCAGAGTGTTTTAGGGTTCTAAACTGCTCATAGAATGTATCAGATTGTGTTTTTAATTCCTTTACAGATTCAATATAAGTGCATCTCATTTTATTTCATGAGTAATAGGGAGTTTTCGAAAGAACTTGGTGCGCTGTGACGCCGAATCGAAGAGATCGCGATGGAGTTTCTGATTTTCACAGGTGCTGATCTACGACCAAAGCTGGATTGGATGGAAGACTACTTTGTTCATGAGGCATACATCAATCTGGATAAAGTAAATTTTGATCACTGTTTCATTGAAGGTGAAACTTGGTCATGATACCAACATCATAGATTTATGTTTCCTCTTGAAACATGCGACCAACTTTGGAAGAATTTGTTATTGCGGTTCGGTTATGAAGATGATTTAGATAGAATTTATTTATGTAACGAGAATAAAAGAGAATTATAGAAACTAATAGAACATTTACAAAAGAAAGTTTTGTGGAAAAAAGGGTTAGAAGCATAAAAGTTTCATAAACACAAGACTGATATCACTCATGAGAAGAAATTACATTCAAAGAGCGAATCCTTGGGGGAAGAGTACACATAGGAGAAACTGATTCAAGTTACGTAAATTGACACGCTTCACCCAACTATTCGAGCCCACAACGTGAATCAGTGGCTCATGACTCCCACTTGGCGACTAATTGTGTTCCAAAATCTCATATACATGCTTCTAAATTGGAACATAGCCTTTAAATTCTCTCTGAATCATGGGTTGGTTGTGCTGAATTGCGTTCTAGTTTCGATTTTGCTATTGTGAGTGATAATTTTGACAGATTATTAGCTTCAGATGTGAGAAAAAATGATAAGCAAGTTGCACACCAAGTGATCGATTGAATGTTTCTATCAAGAACCAAGAAGCATTTATGGCTGAAGAAACTTAAACCTCTCAAACCATGGAGATTCAAGTTCAAATATAGAGTAGATAGAAGATATGTAGAATCTAATTTTGAATTTGTAAAGGGAAAGCAAAAGGCAAAACAAATGTTCAATAAAATGAGACGAAACTTACAACGTAAGAGAAAAAAGAAAAGGTATCAAAAGGGTTGGAGATTGAAGTTCAAACATGGAGAAGTCTGGGAGACTTACAATATGTTCACGGAAAAAGTGATACTTATCGATTGTATTGGTGCTTGTTTTTGGATAAGTTGAAAGGTTCTTTTGTGTGGGTATGATTTATGATAGCTTGGGGGTTGTGACTATGAAAGTGGATGTGCCTGTACAGACTAGTATAATCTAAAAATAAGTCTATTGGAGTTTCTAGTCTATTCGATATCAAATGCAAATTGTTAGTATTAATTGTGAAGTCTTGGGAGGATATGGTTACACATATCAGGTTAAACCAGAAGTTAGGCATATTATTGTGGTTGGAAGTCTAATGAGATCCACATGGATTTTTAGCAACAGGATGTCAGTTCGAGAGAGTATGCAGAAATTCACAATTAGATTATATAGAATACATGATGTTACCAGATTTTATCTCAAAAGGGTTTCTATACCGCGACGAATACAAATTGTCGAGCCAAGGTATACTGATATGGCGTCATCTATGACGAAAAATCTACAGAGCTCTTTTATTCTAAGTGGTGACATAAACCTTATGTTCTTGTGTGAGATGGAATCAAGGCTACAAGACTTTATTATCTACTCCTTTTTACGGACTGAAAAGTAGGACACGTTCAAGTACAAAGAAGCTGAAGGGTGGCAAGGCCTGACATTTCAAATACAAATATATTTCTAGAGCAGATTGGTTCAAGATTCTCAATACACGTGGGGCGAGAAAATCATGGTTTGGACAGATTCATGAACCTCAACTTTCACTTGTTATACACTAATCTTTTTAGGTTGTATCAAGTGTGAGAGGCTGCTTTTGTATGTGACTCTAAGTGGAGTGATGGTTAAGGGAGACTTCAAAGCTGGTGCTAACATGTTTTAATGAAATATCAACAACTCAAGCATAAGAACATAGTAGTTTTACTAGACCTGGAAATTCAAGTTCAAAATATTGATTTGTCTAGTTTTCAGTTACATACGGATCCTTCTACACTCATGGGTACAAGTTACACTAAGTAAATCAATTCATGCTTTAGTATTCATGGATCAATGCAAAATTGGAAAAAAGAATTTAAGCATTGGTGACAAAGGAGACAAAAACTCATATCCTAACTGAGAAGCCAGTCAAAGTACCATATGAAGCATAAATTGCGATCTAAGAAACCACAAAGTGTTCTTGACATTACGACACATCATTATGTTGAATATAAAGGAGAAAGTGCTACATACATGCTGATGCAAACAATATTGCCACAATGAGATACAATAATGCGTGGAGCGATGTGGAGGAAGAATACAATGTTCAACTTGAATTGTTGGAGTTGATGAGTTTTCAATCATTCAAAAGGACTTGCTTATTGAGATTACTTCCTGGATTTATTGGTGCGAATATTGAGAAACTTTGGTGGTTGTTCCTCTCAATGAAAAAAATAATTACGTTAATCAATGGGATACACGCTACTTTTGAGTAGACTAGGTAAATTACCCGCAATATGTTGCAGGTGTTTTTTTATCGTTACTTTATTTCGGATGGTTTTCATATATTCATATATCAAGATACTCTCTAGATTCTACATTTCTGTGTTTTTGTTGATTTAATTTTGTATGTTATATATAGCATTGTAATATGATATATTATTGGTTTATGAAAAATACTATTATTGAGAATGTTAGATACATTGATAGATATATAATGAATGTTAGATTTGTTAAACAGAAATGTTATCTCATCAAATCTATTTTACATCAATTGTAAAATATTTCCTCGCAAAAAATTATCTTGTGAAGTTTTGCATTCATGTTTTTATGTCTTGTACGTTCAACATAAGGAGGCAACTAACATTTTATTGAACATAAATTAATTTAAAAATATTCATGAAAAACATAGTAAAAACTCTTTTTACTTAATTTCTTATTTTTTCAATCAAACATATATCGTATGCATGTAACACACGCACGCACGCATATATATATATACACACACACACATACACAGTAAATATGTTCCGCATGATGAAAACATTGTGAAAACTATAATACACATTACAAATAAATTAAATGATCTATATTTTATTTTTCATGTTATATTTATGCTGTCAATAATACCATATCATCTAATAGTCTTAGTTATACTGTAAAGGTATTAACAAATTTAATAATCCATATTGTAAAATTTTATTTAAATAAAACATACTATTGTTTTTTCACAATATTTTGTTTATTATTTTCACAAATTTTTTAAAGAGTATAAAAATTGTAGTCATATTGATTCGTCTACTCTAGAATTGAAATAGAAATCGCGTTTTGAATGAAGATCAAGTAGCCAAATGACCTCTACAAGCCGAATGTGTTAATAATCTCTTCTTATTTTATCTCAAGTTTGTATTTTATTTTTATGACTATATGAACATGAATCCATATAAAGTGGCAGGAAGAAGAAAAGATTTGTTTGATTAAGAGAAATGTCTTTGATTTGAGAAGTTTGGAGATCTAAGGATTTAAACGATTCAGGAATGTGAAGAATAAATCACAATAAAAGAATATATTTAAAATTGATTTGTAATGCTTAGTTGTCATCATTTGGAGAGGTACTATTATGATTACAGTAATGATTATAGTAATGATTATGCAAGTGCACATATGGAAATTTATACAACAGCGTACGAACAATGTTGTTACAATTCATATGAGGAATAGACATTCAAGAGTTTAAAGTTTGCTTATCAAAGAATGAGGAGTTAGAAACAACTTGGATCGATAGAGATGCAATACACATTCAAACGAAAGATGTTTACTTGGAGTTTGTCAATGATTTTATAATAAAAAAGGGTGCTGAAAAAGTTCATCATAAGCAACAACTATGGTGAGCAGTCTACTTCAATTACAGTTTCTAAGATTTCGTCAAAGAGTTTGCAGCCCAAAGATGATGGGAAGAATTTACTAGTGATCAAGTCAATTTCAAGTTTTAAATTTATAAACCTTAATCACTAACAATCCCCATTAACCGCAAGTACACGACTATGTCGATTCTAGTACTTAAGGATCGAACCCACGAGAACTAGAGACTCAAACACTAGGAATGCACAAAATCTCCTAAGCTAATGAAATAGGAAGAGAGATGGCAGCACAAAGATATTAAACAAGATGCAAAAACAACCTAAACAAACTAAACAAAGATGGAGAAATGGAACTTGGATTGGCATTTGAGAAGGGATAATTAAGTGGCTAACTAACAACAAAGGATTCAATCAAAAGAAAAAGTCTCACAACCATGGAATCATTTCTAGCCTAATCAACTCTCATGACAATAGGCCATTTTCATATTGATTACATTCCCTCAACTCTCGCTTTTTGCAAATGATAAATCAATTAGGAATCAATAAGAATAAGTCCATATAGTCACTAAACTCCCTAGCAATCAATTCTAATTGGCTAAGCTAAGTTTAGCATACTTTAGGCTCTCCTAGGCATTTCATCGAACACCTCTCGAGCGTGAAATGCATACATGTCAAGATCAAGTTTTTATCTAGATCTAGCATTAAAAACACCTAAACCATAGAGATCTAAGTTCATTCTATCTGTAGAAATCATTATCTAACCACGTAACCACTCCCTAATATACCAATAAAAGATCTAATGTTTTCTACTCACTAACGCCCATGGAGAACCAAGAAGTGTCACTTACTTCTTGAAGGTCCATGCTTAAAGTGAGAAGAAGGTGAGATGAGATGAGAAGAGATGATTGAATGCAAACAAACACAAAGAAATCCAAGAAAAATCCTAACTTTGTAAGAATGGAAGAAACTTGGAGAAAGGAAAAGACTTTGATGAAGAACAAGGAAGAACAATGGATTCAAAGATAGGAGAAACACATATATGCTTTAAAGAGATCCAAGCACAAAATGTTTACAAATCTTTAAATCAATCTTAGAAATACAAGAACAAATTAAAAATTGTAGTTTAGGTAGCACAAGTGTTCTTGGTGGCGTAGAGAAGGTATTTATAGGGAAGAGGGAAGAGAAAGTTGCCCTAAAGTGAAAAACTGTCTGAATGCATGCTACTCTCGGTACCATGCATGCCACTATCGACCAACTTGGTCAATAGTGGCGTGCGTCTGCAGCTTCTTCTTCTTGCATTTTCAATTGTCGTCAGAATGACATATTATTTGCATATACTCCTCTTCTCCATTTGTACTTGGCTCTTGATTCTCTTTGTTTCTTCACCATTTAAGCATCAAGAATCAAGTTCCAAAGTCCTCTCTTTCTTGTCAAGATCCATTACCTACAAAATGCAAAGAAATGCATGCAAAATGTGAATAATCCTAAACTAGACTCAACTATGAAACAATATGAATTCTAACATTTAAATGCATTATATATAACCTAAATGCAACTAAAACACATACTAAATGATGCTAAATATCCATTAAATTATGTACACATCAACTCCCCTATACTTGTCCTTTGCTTGTCCTCAAGCAAACAAACAAGAACAATCCCGAAAGAGAAGTTTGAAAGTGGGAACACAAAGCCACAATAGAAAGAAATGCCTTATGCTCAATATCCTAAAGAGAAGTAAAATAGTGCNAAAGAGAAGTAAAATAGTGCATGGATCAACAAAGACTCATCGTACTTCGCCATATTCTTTACAAAACCGTCTTTAGGAACCTAGGCTAGGCATCCATAAGCCACTTCCTCAACCAATCTCATTAACATTTAATTAAGCTTTCATGTGCATTTTTTACTTATGGGAAAAGCATCTAATACGTTTGGCTTGGTAAGAGAAAGACTAATGATAAGAAAAAGTGTTTAAAGAGAAGGTTTCACTCATATTTAAGGTGTTTCTCTCAAAATGTAGTGCAAGACATTAGGCAAAAGCGAGGTTGAGTCAAACAATTTATGCATACAAGGTCTTACTTACCTCTAATGATTCCCACCCAAAAGTGCCTAAGTCTACTCATCTACCCTTTTTGTTTCCCCACTAAAGTCCTTGAAACCAAGATCCTTACATTCATTTTAGCTCATTTTTCTCTTATCCTTTGTAACAATTTTCATTTTGTACGTAACTTCTAACCTTCTTTCTATCTTTCTAAAGCCACTTTTTAATCAAACTTTTGATTCACTTTCTTTTCTTAGACTTTATGTTTGGACTCTCTAGGCTTTTTTTTTTAACTTGCTAAGGTTAGAGCTACTCTTTTTCTAATCTCCAGTCTTTTTATTCTTCTTCTTTTCCTTCTTCCCTTTTTCAATTTTCTCTTTCTCTTATTTTCAACTCAAACATTGGATGATCTAACTTTTAAATACTACTTCCCATGGTTGAGATACCAATACATTCCTATACCAAAAATCCAAATTGAACATTAAAAGAACAACCTCCCTAAATATCTAATTAGCGTTAAAGTGAGGCTAATCCTAAGGAAGCACTCCCTTGTCGTTCAACTTCTTTACACAAGGGATTTTGCTCATGTGTGTACTTTCCGAAAGATGCCTCACAACAAAATATTAGGGGGTTTGAAAGAAAGATTTAAGGGTTGATCAAGGGTGAGGTAAATATTCTAAAAGTGTGAGTAGCCACTTGAGCTAAGAAAGAGTGGTAAACATTGTAAACATAGCCCAAGTATCTCGTGTTTATCCACAGTTAAGTATGACTAAGCCCATAAACAAGATTATTAGGTCAAATTTAAGTTCCACTTAGTTGAGATTGACCTAAAAAGATAACAAGCTTCAACATCCACTTAAAACTTCAAGAGGTTAATTCCAAAGATTAATTTTCCTTAGAATTCAAAGTGGTCTAAGAATTATTGCACTTCTAATGAAGACATTGAATATTAGGCAAATCTAAACTATCTACAATGCAATCCAATTATCATCCCTATGAAAATGCATATGCAATCCTATATGATTCTAACCAAATTGCAAAAATTTGAAAACTTTATGCAATTTTTCTATACAATGCAAGAATATGAGAAAGGAAAACAAGACAAAGAAAACGTGAATTAGTAACTATTCCCTCCCCGGACTTAAATTTCACTGTCTCAGTGAATCTTAAACTGTGAGAGAGAGTTTTAAAACATAAATGCAAGCAAATGTATATATGAGGGTAATGCACTTGTACCTTGCACCAATGTGCATGTATTAGTGGATGAGTTTTGGCTTTTGAAGAAGAAGTCGTTTGAAGCTTCTTTATTCTCTTGGAGTTTCTTCCTATAAGCTATCCTTTGTGACATTTGAATTGAGCTTAGTACCTAAACACGAGAATAAGTAATGTAAATATCAAGAGACAATCAAATCCGAATACTAAGTAAGTGAGAGTATGAACCATAATCCATTTCAACCAAAAAAGTTATTACTAAATTGGTTTTACTCATGTAAACTTAGAAAAATCATTCAAACAACTTTCAAATTCAAGCTTTAATCAACATTCGCTTCCCTAAGCATTCATGTCAAATCCATTTGTATCATATTAGCACTCACATTTCTAGAACTAGACATATTGCAATTAGACTGGTTATGTCTATTCTACTTGCATGGATTCAAATCAAGTTGCTTAGGTATTAACAATATATCACAAAGCGTACATCAAATGCACCAACCAATGCTAATATAAGTCCACAAGAAATAAAGCTCATGTATAAACACTACTCTTAGGCGTCCCTAATCAAGTGTCTATTTCAAATTTAAATCATCTATTAGCAACTTGGATTTAGGAAGCATCTTAAATCTCTAAGCTCAACTCAAAGGAACTATAAACTTCTAATTTCTCTAAAAAATCTTGTAAGCCAACTAAAGACGCAAGCATAATCAAAAACTCAAAATTAAAGCATAATAAAAAAAGATATTCATGGGATTGCCTCCCAATTTCGCTTTATTTAAAGTCACTTAGCTTGAGTTTCTTTTAAGGTTCCCTTAGTTAAGCCTTGTATCACCCGACTCGTATTCATCATAGAACCACCCCTTGAATGTTTTCATCCTTATTTCCTCAAAATGAATCCTTCTTGGATCATCTATACTCACTTCTTTGGTGGAGATCAAGCCGAAGTCATGGTCAAAAGGCTTGTCCATTGGAGATTCTTCTTCTTGAAATCTTTGTTGTGGTTCCTCAATGCTCTCTTCTTGTTTCTCCTTACACTCTTCCTTATTGACTTCCCTGTTGGCCATGGAGATCACATGTGGTTCTTCTTTGGTTGGAAGACTCCATTCTTTTCGTGCTTCTTCCTCAAACTTTGCATTCATAGCTTCCACACTAGGATATCCAAAGATCTCTTCAAATTCATTGATGCGCTCTTATTCTTCTTGAATATCATCTAGTAAGGATTCTTCTTTGAATGAGGTTTCATTGTCGATGGAGACCTCCTCTTTTTCCTTTCAAAATTTGGTCACCAATACACTCTCCAAAGGGTCTTCAAGGTTCTTTCCAACCATGCCTACTACTTCCTTGATGTTGTGGAATGAACCACTTGAGATACAAACGGTTTCGGCTTCATTATCATATCTTATCACAAGATCTTCATCTACCATGCATCTAAGTTGTGATTTAAACTCCATAATAGCTTCTTCGGCCTCAGTTAGGAATTCATCATTGCTTTGATCTTCCTCTTCAAAACTCTCCACAATAGAACTTGTATTTTCTTTGAATGATTCAGTCTTGTCAAGAGGGAGACTCGCGACTTCTTTCTCTTTAATCCTTGATATAATTCTTGCGTTGGTTTCCTCCACATGTGCCATGTTATCCTCCATTTGAGAGCCTAAATTGCCGGCCATATCTTCCATCTTGGAACAAATAGAATTGAAATGTCTTTCTCTCTCAATCTTTCCCCTTTCTTGTTCTTCTAACAACTTCTTAATCAAGTTATGATTCTCATCTTCTCTTGAGACTTGCGAAGAATGAATCTCCTAATCTTCACATCCCATGTTCCTATAATGGTATCTCTCACCCTTTTCATATTGACTTCTTTGAGCATAGTGCCCATATGGTCAATGATTAGTGGCGTCCAACCTCTTAAATTTATTCAACCCATTCTGTAACTCCTTTTGTGATTTTAATAACTCCTTAACCATGTTGTCAATCTCTTCAACTTTTGAAGCTTTAGGAGAATGAGGTTCTTGAACATTGTAAGGTTCATTACTAGGATGGTACCTCACACCATATTCATGAGAATTCCTTGGAGCATAATACCTATGTGGTTGATACTCCATTGAACTGGACGACTCATAACCTCCATGGTAGCTAGGGAGATTGGAAGCTACCTCTCTTTCTTGTTCTTCCAACATGAGCTTCAACATTGAATCCATATAGGAAGACATCTTATTTCTTCTTTGTGATGTACCTTGCAAAAAGAACAAACACTTGGAAGAAAGTTAGTATCCAAACAAAGAAAAAAAACAAGACATAAAAAGAAAGCATAGTCTAAGGAAAAATTGAAATCCTAATGAGAATCTACTTAGTTCTCTGGCAATGGCACCAAAAACATGATGATGCGAAGAATTCGCCAGTGATTAACTCAATTTCAAGTTTTAAATTTATAAACCTTAATCACTAATAATTCCCACTAACAGCAAGTATACGACTATGTCGATTGTAGTACTTAAGGGTTGGGCCCACGAGAACTAGAGACTCAAACACTATGAATGCACAAAATCTCTTAAGCTAAGGAAATAGGAAGAGAGATGGAGGCACAAAGATATTAAACAAGATGCAAAAACAACCTAAACAAACTTAACAAAGATGGAGAAGTGTAACTTGGATTGAAATTTGAGAAGGGGTGATCAAGTGGCTAACTAACAACAAAGGAGTCAACCAAAAGAACAAGTCTCACAACCATGGAATCATTAATAGTCTAATCCACTCTCATGATAATAGGTCATTTCCATATTGATTACATTCACTCAACTCTCACTTTTTGCAAATGATAAATCAATTAGGAATCATTAAGAATAAGTCCATATAGTCACTAAACTCCTAGCAATCAATTCTCATTGTCTAAGCTAAGTTTAGCATACTTTAGGCTCCTCTACGCATTTCATCGAACATCTCTCGGGCGTGAAATGTATACATTTCAAGATCAAGTTTTTATCTTAGATATAGCATTAAGAACACCTAAACCATAGAAATCTAAGTTCATTTTATCCTTAGACATCATTCTCTACCACTTAATCACTCCCCAATATACCAATCCAAGATCCAATGTGATTCTACTCACTAAGGCCCATAGAGAACCAAAAAGTGTCACTTGCTTCTTGAAAGTCCATGCTTAATGTGAGAAGAAGGTGAGATGAGATGAGAAGAGATGATTGAATGAAAACAAATACAAAGAAATGCAAGAAAAATTCTAACTTTGTAAGAAAGGAAGAAACTTTGAGAAAGGAAAAGACTTTGATGAAGAACAAGGAAGAACAATGGATTCAACGAGAGGAGGAGAACATGAATGATTTAAAGAGATCCAAGCACAAAGTGTTTACAAACCTTTAAATCAATCTTACAAACACAAGAACAAACGAAAAATTGTTACTTAGGTAGCACAAGTATTCTTGGTGGCTTAGAGAAGGTATTTACAGAGAAGGGAGAAGAAAAAGTTGCCGTAAATTGAAAGACTGTCTGAACGCATACCACTATCGCTCCCATGCATCCCACTATCGACCAGCTTGGTCAATAGCGGCGTGCGTCTGCAGCTTTTTCTTCTTGCATTTTCAATTGCCGTCAGAATGGCATATTATTTGCATATACTCTACTTCTCCACTTGTACTTGGCTCTTGATTCTCTTTGTTTCTTCACCATTTAAGAATCAAGAATCAAGCTCCAAAGTCCTCTCTTTCTTTCCAAGATCCATTACTTACAAAATGCAAAGAAATGCATACAAAATGCGAATAATCCTAAACTAGACTTAACTATAAAACTATATGAATTCTAACACTTAAATGCATTATATACAACCTAAATGCAACTAAAACACATACTAAATGATGCTAAATATGCGTTAAATTATGTACATATCACCCAATTACCTTAGTCAAAGCTTGATAACAAGCTTGTCTGGAGGGGGGCATTGATAAGGCCTTAAAGATGTTTATTATGAAGAATAGGTTGAAAATGGTGATGCAAGAGTTTCAGCGATTGAAGGGAACAAGAAGAAAGTTGGAATCAGAGTGTTAGTGTTCAAAGAAGTGGCATGTGAGAAGCTCGTGATGGTGAGGAAAGAAAAATGGAAGCTTTGGATCCCGAAAGAGGGTTTGTTGTCATGATCATCTCAGCTTGGAATAAATGCTAGTTCGTCGTTGTAATGTTTCTTTTATGCATTTTGTTGAGATTAACCAAAGGATCTAGGGAGATCTTCTCTAGGAGAGATCGAGAGTAAATTAGGGTTCTAAATTGCTAATAGACTGTATCGGATTATTTCGTGAGTTACAATAAGTTTACGATTTGGTTCATAACATCTCACTACTTTTTAATTAATGTCAACAAAGTGTTAGTCTCTGATCTGGAG
Organism: Anastatica hierochuntica; assembly: GCA_900406275.1. Lineage (NCBI taxonomy): Eukaryota > Viridiplantae > Streptophyta > Magnoliopsida > Brassicales > Brassicaceae > Anastatica > Anastatica hierochuntica. The sequence continues at coordinate 3,288 of OVAN01002152.1, read as the reverse complement.
AGGAAGTCTCGCCAAGATTTTTTGCCCCTGGCTAATGACTTTTTTTTGGTATTTTCCTTAAATTTTCTCCGTTTCGGTCGTATAGACTCTTGATCCACCCACTTCATTTGTATTCTTCTTTTTTGCACCTTCTCCTCTCCTTATTTACCTCCATCAGAGGATGTGGATGGTGTCATTTTTGGAGGCCAAGCGAGACGGGAATAGATAATTTCATCTCTCCTTTATGCTCAAAATGACAAGATCATCAATGGTAGGTGCCGGTTAGCATAGTAGCTTTAGTTGGACATGTTTTTTCTTATGTCATTCTTTATTTTTCTCTTGGCAGTGACCTGGTTTATTCCTTCAGAGTAAAAGATCACGAAGGTAGTGAAGTCCAGGGTTGCTGCTGCAGTGAAGAGCAAGGTTAAGTGGAGAACAGTCAAAGCGTCGCCGAAATGGGTTGTAGCAAGTGATAGCACTGCCAATTCTTTGGCAAAAAAGTGGCTACTCTCCTGAAGAGGAAAGAACCGAATGATGTTGAGCTTAGCGGTCCATCAAAAGGAGGAGGAGGCGTTGCTGTGAAAAAAGCCCAAGAAAGGCAATATTACCCATGTCCCTTCTGAAAACGTGGGCATTATCCCTGCTCACACTGATGTTATTTAATTGTCCCTTCCTTATGAGGGTGAAGAGACGGTGGATGAATTTGTTTCTCATTGCCTTGCAGATCAAGGGGATCCAGATGTTGATCTCGAATCGTCGAGGATTTGAGCCCCTCATCACCAATCCCAAAAACCTGAGGTGGAAGCTGCTTCCGAAATGGTTCCCATATCACCACCTTTTTCATATGACGTTGGTCTAAATCCGATGGCTTCTTTGGATCCTCTAGAAGTAAATATGGGGTCAAAAAAATTTCTAACATTGTCTTTAAGGGATATCCCTCCTGAAGTGACTCCCGGCCTCCAAGGATCGCCTGTTCAGGAAGATGGTGCTCACTATCCTCGAGATAATTTGCATGCTAAGATTAATGAGGAATTGGTGGACGACCTTTGAATTCCAATTTTTGTTGTTGACGTGGATGAATTGGCGATTTCTCCGGAGTCCTACCAAACACGTGGTGTTGGTGCCTTAAAACAGTCTGTTGATGAGGTCCATGCAACTGTCTCCGGTGCCTCTAAACAATCCGTTTTTCGGGAAGATGGTATCTCCCCTGGTCGTGACCAGAACTGATGATTCTAGTCGCTAGGCGGGAGGTCCGACAATCGGTTTTGATGTTAGTGGTTTGATGTCTGACCTGAGGAAAGAGTGTGGGACTGAAGGGGCGTGCACAAAGTTTAGAGGCGTTCACTGAGCTTTACTGGAAGTTTGTTGACAACGTTAGCCCTTGTTTCATCGTGGATGATCTGGACAATACAGAGTTATGTCGATATTCTAGATAACATTCTCGTAGAAGTTGGAAAGGGATATGTTTTCATAGACTTTGTTGTCTTGGAGCTTGAAGAAGAACCCAAGGATACTATTATCCTTGGAAGACCGTTCTTATCTACTGCTAGAGCCATGATTGATGTGTAGAACGGTCAGATAGATCTCTAACTGGGGAAGTTGACTATAAAGTTTAACATCGAGAAATCCATGAAGAAGCCTACCATTGATGGGCACACGTTTTGGGTTGATACACTTGTTGATGTGATCGAAGACTCTGCGGAAGAGCTCTACACTGAGGATCCATTACAGGTAGCCTTAACAAAAATTGAAAATGAATATGGGTTTTTGGATGTAGGTACTTGTGAGGTTGCTAAATTGCTGGATTCAGCACCTGCTGTTGAGAAGCATGTCACATTTATCAAGCTCGAAGAGCCATCACGTGCGACTTCTCAATCATTGGTGGCGACTTCGAGTTTTTATTGGAGCGAGCTTAAAGCTCCAAAAGTCGAGCTCAAGCCACTACAAGCAGGACTAAGGTATGTTTTCTTAGGTTCTAACTCTACATATCCTGTAATTGTCAATGCTAATCTGAACAATGCTGAGACTGCCTTGCTTCTTTCGAAGCTGAGGAAGTATAGAAAAGCGTTGGGATATTATTTGGATGATATTATAGGTATTTCTCCATATCTCTGCATGCATAGGATCCACTTGGAAGATGAAACCAAGACTTCCATCGTACATCAAAGGAGACTCAATCCTAAGCTGATGGAAATTGTCAAGAAGGAGATTCTAAAACTTTTGAGTGCAAGTGTCATCTATCCCATTTCTGATAGCACATGGGTGAGTCCGGTACATGTTGTGCCAAAGAAAGGTGGAATTACTGTAATCACAAATGAGAAAACCGAGCTCATTCCCACTAGGACTATCACAGGATACAGGATGTGCATTGACTATAGGAAGCTGAATTCTGCCACGAGAAAAGATCACTTCCCACTTCCTTTTATTGATCAAATGCTGGAAAGACTTGCTAACCATCCTTATTACTGTTTTCTTGATGGCTATTCAAGTTTCTTTCATATTCCCATCCATCCAGCGGACCTAGAAAAGACTCCATTCACATGTCCATATGGGACATATGCTTACCAGAGAATGTCATTTGGATTATGCAATGCACCTGCGACTTTCCAGCGATGCATGATGTCTATCTTCACTGACTTGATCGAAGATATCATGGAAGTCTTCATGGATGACTTTTCTGTTTATGGTTCTTCTTTTTCTAACTGCTTGTCTAACCTTTGCAGGGTTTTAGAACGATGTGAAGAGAAACATTTGGTTTTGAATTAAGAGAAATGTCATTTTATGGTGCAGGATGAGATTGTACTTGGCCATCGAATCTCTGAGAGAGGGATCAAAGTTGATAAGGCCAAGGTGGAAGTGATGACGAGCCTGTAGCCTCCTACTTCTATCAAAGATGTTCGCAACTTTTTCGGACATGCAGGGTTCTACAGACGGTTCATCAAGGATTTTTCCAAGATAGCCAGACCTATGACTCGATTGCTCTGTAAAGATGTCAAATTTGATTTTGATACTGACTATTTGTTAGCCTTTTAGACAAACAAGGAAGCACTAGTGAGCGCTCCAATTGTGCAGCCACCGAATTGGGATTTACCTTTCGAGGTAATGTGTGATGCCAGTGACTACGCGGTGGGTGCAGTGTTGGGTCAAAGAAAGGAAAAGAAATTCCATGTAATCTACTATGCCAGCAGAACACTTGATGATACTCAAATCAAGTATGCGACTACAGAGAAGGAGCTCCTAGTTGTGGTTTATGCATTAGAGAAATTCAGACAGTACCTAGTGGGATCTAAAGTCATTGTTCACACTGAT